>JBBPTV010000445.1:0-21993 GCA_038094275.1 Tubosaeta brunneosetosa | reverse complement strand
ACGATTGTCTTTCTCCAGACTGCAAAACAATCGGTCTGGTGCTGAGACAGTCTACTTGGGCAACCGCACGGGTACACCCTTGGGTGGCAGCGCCCATTTCCAACCGCCTGTTGAGCTGTCAGTGAGAAAATTCACCGATCTATTCCCGGTAACCGATCTCGGGATGACGGAAGTGGTGGCGCAAGGGAGGAGTCTGTGAACACGGTGGCGTTGAGGAATGTATCTTGATTGTGGTCAGACTGGGGTGTCGCCGTGCACCCCATCCCTTTTACATTCAGTCTTGTGATACTCCCCCGCTCCCTGCACCTCTTTCTTGCTGCCATCATTCTGGCATCGTACCTTGCGCTCCCACCTTAGTGATGGCAATTTTCCAGTCACTTTATCAACCACTCGGCTCATCAATGGAATCTCCGCCGATTCTCGCAGATCTGGGGGCACAGTGTGGTAAAGGATGTGTTTTATCTTGATAATTTGCGCCGTCTGCTAGTGTAGACATCATCTGTAGAAGTCTACTAGGTACGGCATCGCCGCCCAAGAATACCAAACATCCATGAATTAGTGGAAAAAGAAAGTAGGTACTCGAGCTCATATCGTATGAAGAACAAGTAAGGAAATGGGGGTTGGTCGGTGGAACTCCCTCGAGTTGCGAATCGAATTCAACATACATCTGAAGACCAACCTAGGGCTCAGAATGCAAGGCGGAGATGTGGCGGAAGTATTTCACATCTGCTGGATCCGACAGGTATGCCTGCACAGTTGACCCGAATGGAGAATCCCGGAATAACGCACCGTACATTATATCTCTCAAGTTCTTTATGTAGAGAGTTGTCCATAATGATAAAACCACGAGCTGTGTGAGCTGGACTTCCGCAAACATGACCATGCTTCATCGCAGCCAGTGCCCCCCCCCTATCAGTATGAGGTACCATCAATTGTACGAGCAATCACCAGAGGTAACCGTCGTGAGCCACCACCCGACTGGATGTAAGGAACATTGCAGGAAACAGCCGACGAAGACATACGAACCCTGTTCCTCAGTGTCTCCATAGTTCTCCCGCAAGCTTTATCGAGTCTTTCAATATAATCTGCAACGTATCAAAGGAATGAGGAGGTGTAAGAGAGTGGTCAGCGTCATGAGCCTGATTTTGGAACTGAAGCCACTTTGAAAAAGGACTGCACAAACGGATGAGTTAGCGTTTTCTCACACGAAATATGTTCCAGCGCTCTGAGAGATACGAACAAGTGCCCATCACCAAAGTTGCGAGACTGTGGGGCGAGCTCGCAAAACTCGCACACACGATATTTTCTTCCACCATCCTGTTTTGCTTCTGGTATCATATCACAAACTTTGCAGTAGTGTCAGTTCAATCGCGGCTCCTGATTCTGAGAAGAATTGAGTGCAGAGAAGGGAAGATTTTTGTGCGTAAGAGTCGATAGGAAGAGTGACCGCAGAAAGGGGGGTTTGAACCAAAAAGAGACTCAACAGCTTTCTCACGCCTTAGTAAACTATGCTCCAGCTTCTCTGCCTTTGTCTGGCGCTGAACGGCCTCGCCTGCGCCTCTACCATCAACCAGGTTCGACCTCTAGTGATATGGCACGGTCTTGGTGATTCATATGCATCCTCTGGCATGGTTCACTTTGAAAACCAAGTGAAAGAAATGCACCCTGGGATCTTTGTCCACTCCGTCTACATTGACCAGGATGTGAAGACGGATCAACGTGCTGCAGTTGTGAGTGCTGTATTCTGTAACCGACCCCCGTTCACAAATTCTGTTTAGTATGGAAACGTGGACCGACAGCTTGCCATAGTGGCTGAGCAGATTGGGTCGGTCCCGGAGCTTAGCAGGGGTTTCGATGCCATCGGTTTCTCTCAGGGTGGCCAGTTCCTGCGAGCATATATCGAGAGAAACAATACCCCTCCTGTGAACAACCTCATTACGTTCGGATCGCAACATATGGGCATCTCCGACCTTCCACTTTGCGACTCGTTTGACATGCTGTGTCAGATTGCCCGCCGCGCCGCAAAGGTTGGGGTGTACAGCAAATGGGCTCAGGAGAACCTGATACAGGTTGGATGAAATTCGCTGCTTAATTTTACAGCTGATTTAGGCAACAGGCGCAATACTTTAGGGATCCATCCCAACTGTCTTCGTATATAGCATCGGGAAATTTCCTCGCTGATATCAACAACGAGGTCCTCGATCCGTCCACGCGAAAGAAGTCTTATGCTGAAAATCTCGCATCACTCCAGCACCTCGTCCTCGTCCTCTTTGCCGAAGATGGGACCGTGGTGCCCAAGGAGAGCGCATGGTTTGGGTCCGAAGCAACGCCAGAGCAAGACATGCGCTACGTGTCTGGTCGTTTCCCAGAACAGGAGCGTCTTGGGCCATACGTCAAGGAGACGACCATCGTGCCGATGAGGTCCCAACCATTGTACACAGAAGATTGGATTGGTCTTCGCACCCTCGATGAACGAGGCGCAGTAGAGTTGGTCACTTGTCCGGGAAAACACATGCAATTGACGGGATGTTGGGAGAGCTTGGCGGAGAGATGGATTGGGGGAAAATCATCGTAACCATTTTGTATACATTTGTAGTAGTCGCTAGTGACAGTCACACATGTGACACGTTGCCCGCGTTCCCGTCCGATCGTTTTCTGTATCAGCTTCTCACTGTCCGAAAAACAATGTCAGGCGCAGCGGCATCAGCAGGAGCCTCCCGATTTTCGGCATTCATGAACCACCCAGCCGGTTTGTTTTTCAAAGACTTGTGCGCCCAAAAGTATTGATTTCCAGGTCCCCATTCACCGAAACTGCATCCCCGTGCAAATAGGGCCCAAGACCGTATTCTTTTGGGCCCCGGTAATGAAGTGGTGTTTGGTCGCTGCAGGGTTGAAAGATTTGAATCGACCAGCGGATAAGTTGAGCATATCGCAAAACATTGGTGTGTTGAGTGGCTACTTCCACCTTGGCAAACATGCTCATGTGCTCTCTCAAGCATTGGCGGCGACAGGGATGATTTGGGTGCGGTATTCATTCGTCATCATACCAGTCAACTACAGCCTGGCCGCAGTAAGTTGGACAAGATGCTTCCTTGTTTTCGATGACCAATATTTTAAGGTCAACTTCTTCGTGGGCACAACAGGATTGGGACAGCTAGCTCGCATTGCTCAGTAAGCAATCTGTCGACATTTAGGGTACAGCTTCTAACTCATTTAAAGCTATCGTTACACGCGCCCCGAAGCCATAGAGGGAGTAAAGGCTTAGAAGACTATCTCTCCTTAGCTTGATATGTCCCTTTCTTTCACAGAGCCTGATAGTTATTAAATGCTAAGGAATAGAGCTATCTACGCGACCCGTTCGAGCCCTGCCGTTTAGTGGAGTGACCCGCTTCACCTCTCTGCGAATCAGGTTGTGTGAATACACCCTTGGCTGCGTCCCACCACCCGCCTTCCACTAAGACACGATTAGCTGTCGCAACGATATCGGATATGATCTTCTGGGCGTCGTTATCGCGTCGGGTTGGATCGTCCTCATGATACTGCCTTTGATTCTTGAAAGACTCCCATGGTTTTCGGGTGTGACGCTTTGAAGTGCGAGATGTCGATTCTGCGAAACGTGTACCATCGCGTGCATCACCGTTCAATGCACTAAGCAAAACGGCGCCGAAACTCGACACAAGACCTCTCCCCCCACCATTTACTTCGTGGGTCCCCATATACCAACTTAACCCCGCTGCTAAAAAGCCCAAGATCGTCCCCCATTTTACAAGCCAAAACGCGGTTCTGAACACCCAGCTAGTTGTCCTATACAGGCTGACCAATGCGAGATACGCCGCAAGGAAGCTGATGAGAGGCGGGATGATGGTTTGTGCGTCCCACTCCCAAGGTTTGGAGGCAAGGAAGGAGGAGACGAGGGATATAAATGCGGTGAGCAGAGCGAGAGTGTGTGAGAGAAATGAGGTGATAAACGAGTACAGCTCTGGCGGGAGATGCTCATCCAGGTAATCGAGGAAGGGGTCCAAGTAGGCCAGTAGCTGTGGTACGTCTGTCATGGTTCTTGCCACGCAGCCAACGGGCGTGACGGCTCAAATGTCCCGGTCACGATACAGCATAACATTTATTACCTTGTCACAGGTACAAAATCGTCACGCTGTCTCGGAGGTTATCTAGATTTACTAATCACGCCGGTGGCGTTCGCGCGGCCTTTGCAGCCAATCGGGAAATTCCGGCATGACGTGGCGGACCCAAAACACAGCGCCGCCGCTGCCACGGCACAGAAGAGTTTGATTTCAGCCACACTTGATACTCCGCGATACACTCCAAATACTGGCAAACTCGGAGGTGTATAAGTTAGAGCGGTAAGTAGAGGTTTCTCCTTTCTCAAGTACTTTCACCTTTCCTCCGTTGCTGCCCTCAGTCAAAGTCCTCCCCCTTCATCCTTAGACATGGTTATGAAACGCAAGTTTGACTTGGACTCTTCCGAGGACTTCCCCCAGGTTGGCCTACTTCATATCTCCTTCGGCCCTCGCGTATTCACCGCTGGCCAGACTGTTAAGCAGCTCAAACTGATTCCCTTCCCTGGTTACGAATCCGACCATGATATTGCTATGTCTGATTCTTCCTCTTCTGACTCGGAGCAATTTTTCCCTGAGAGCCATCATGCTCGTCTTGTATCAACTACCAGCACGTCGAGCAGCTCCTTTAGCCCGTCAGATGCGGTCGATTATAATTCTCGTGAGCGCATATACCTTCCGTCAGACACTCCTGGCCCATACTGATGAACGATATTACCCACAATCAGCGCTTTATCCCAGATACAGCGCGCATCAGCCACTGCTTGACCCATCCGAGTCTCCCAGGGTCGTAGGTTTGATGCAGCCCGTAGGGCCCTTTTCGCACCACGGGTAGGTGGACTCCAAAGCGTTGCTACCGTTGTGATTTGACGACATGCTTGACCGTTGCTTTTCGATTGGATTTTCTTAGTTCTCAATGTTCTCAAATACCCAAGCTTCGGGTCGCATGCTCTGCCGGCCTTGACGGTTCGAGAACGATGTGGAGCTTCTGCGAACAGTGCGGCGCAATATCCATGGTTGATACCGACTAAGTGCAACAGACCTGCTCACCCGGCTTCCGCCACTTTTTCTTTATCCTTTTTTTATTTTACTGATTAGTATCACGCATGCTTCCCTCTTGGACATTCTACCCCCGAAAACTCGAAAGCGCTTGTCGATGCACCTACCCGGCAATTCCCTTCATCTCTCCCACTCCGACCTCACCCTGCCTTCTACATCAGCATCGGCACTTTCGACTCGACGCATTTTCTCACTCGCAAATGACGACTCCGTCTGCTTCCGTATCTTACTGCGCTCTGCTACACCAGGTCTCCCGCCTCCGACATGCTGTCTTGTACATAGTTGCTTTGGTATTCGATGTAAAACATGATGTGATTGCGCGACTGCTAGTGATGGCTTTGAGTGACTCAGAGTTTGATCGGTATTGAAAGGCTGTTTCAAGAGCACAGCCACGTGTGCCAGTCCTCTCATGACCCAGACGACGCTGCTACAGTATGAAGCACCATGTAAGTTCATCTAGGATCATTCATTGGCTGTTGTCTGACCCCACCGAGGGCCCGTTCATGCCATCGACTGGTGCAAGTCCACATCGCCGGGTCACCAGTCTCGTCCCCGTTCAGCGTTTCGCCTCGGCATCGCATCCTTCACAGAAGATTTTCGCAATCGAATCGCAGTAGTCGGCCTTCAAGATGAGCGTGTTCTTGTGGAAGATGATTACACCGATTATCCCGACTTCGTCACCCTAGTCGAGGCCCATCACGGATACCCTGCTACAAACTTACAATGGCAACCCGCAAGCGCAGGCGGTTTCCCTTGGTCAGGAAAAGCGCCATCTGCCGAGTTACTTGCGACCACCGGAGATGCACTCAGAGTTTGGGAATACTTTGGGGATGCACCACCCGCATCATCCACATACGTAGGGAGACAGCCCAGTACTGGTGGCCATCGCTTGACGCTGAAGACAGCTTTATCCGGGGTTTGTCTGCCCTTTGCAATGTCAGAATTGCTTGCTGATGTTCTTGCAGCAATCAAAGGTACAAAACCAAAACACGGGTGCGCCTCTGACCAGTTTCTCTTGGAATGAGAAGGCACCCAGTCTTGTTGTGACATCATCTATTGACACGACATGTACGGTTTGGAATATCGACACCGCAACAGCCATCACTCAGCTTATCGCGCACGACCGGGAAGTCTATGATGTTGCCTGGCTTCCGGGCTCCACGGATATATTTGTTTCCGTGGGTGCTGATGGGAGCCTTCGTGCTTTCGACTTGCGAAGCCTAGAACATTCGACCATCCTTTACGAGACACCCACACCAAAGGGTGCCCCACCTCCAACATCGTCCACTCGCCTTCCAACATCCCCATTGCTTCGCATCGCATTCAATCCAGCAGACTCAAACTACATGTCCACCTTTCACATGGACGGGGCAGACGTACAGATCCTGGACATGCGCAGTCCAGGTCAACCTGTCATAGAGCTGAGAGGGCATCGTAGCCAAGTAAATTCAATGGGGTGGAGTGCGACAGATCGGCCCTTGCTTGCTACTGCAAGTCAGTCTTTCGGCGCCGAATCGCGAATCGGCGTAACTAATGTCCATGACAGGTGACGATTGTCAAGTGTTGCTGTGGGACCTCTCAGGTTATACGCAGACAGCGACTTCACCTCGTACTGCGAACTCGCGACTGAACTCTCCCAGACCAGACGTGAAGAAGAGAGTGGTCACTGACCCCGTCATGGCGTACTCTGCCAGTAGTGAGGTGACGAACCTTGCTTGGTCGCCCCAAATACCTGGAATGACGATGAACACGGGTCACTCGACAGCCCCCGGAGAATGGCTTGTGATTGCTAGTGGGAAGTCAATCAAGGCATTGAAGGTGTGATGAAGGTTTGGATGGGTGTCCTTGCGAGATTTAGTTACTTGTCGTTGCATGAGCAATTGTATTATCGATCTGCCTATCCGTTGATTGCTCCGTATCCAAATTCTACGTTGATTTGCGCTCCCATTGGCAATGCCACGGTACGTCCTCCCTGAGTGTTTCAGTCTTTATTGGCAGCGCCGCACCGTTGAACACACCGCTTATCACGGAACAGATGATGGTATCGGTTAAACTCATTAACCGTTTCATCGGTGTCAAGTACAGATAAGGCGGGAACGGAGCTCGTGGATCAAATACTACTATCAATGAATTTCTGGTTATCCCACATGGATCACGGAATTGGCGACACGCGCCCATTCTCAGGGTGCCTCGGCACACCCACGTCCGGTCACAGCGATGGGTTATATGGTCCTATTACGGCTTTCACTCTACCTCCCTCTTCTCTCTCTGCAGAGAAACCATGGACAACATTCATCCAGCTATGGATGACGACCAGGCAGTTCAAAGAAAGTCCTCGAGATCAAGCTTCTCAGGTGACAAGGAAAAGGTTGATCTCGAACATGCCAACGCACCGACAAGCGAAAACGGCAAGGAAGAGGAGGCCAGGAAAAACGAGTTTGACAAGAAACTACGGGTCGCCTTCCTCATTGGCCTGGCCACGTTGATCCTCGGTTGGTGGATCTCTTCCACAGTATTGAAGGCGACGCGCGGTAGATGGCATGTGTCGTATCCCCGAAACTGCCCGTGTGTACTCAAAAGTCTGTAGGGTTGTACAAACGGTCTTTGCTTGGTTCTTCTTGACGTAAGTGTTGGCCTTGATATCTGATTTGGTGGTCTTTCTGAGCCCTGTTTCTAGTGTTATCGCATTTCGGTTCATCCCGAATTCAGTGGTCACACGTCCAGTGGCCGCTGTGTGGATTCCTCTGGTTCAGGAACCTTGGTATCGTCTGCCACGTTATCTGAGATTGACCGTTGGGTGGCTGTGCCTTCTAGCCATCGTTTTCGGATCTGCATTCGGCTTCTCGCTGGGCGTGGTGCGCAGGTTGAACATCCAACAGATCTCTGCAGTGCTGACCAATGGGACAGGACGATAACTATGGCCATAGAGCGATCTCGGTGCTGGGTTTGTTTATTTTCCAGTTCGGCTTCTACCTTTCCTCCACCAACCGTTCCGCCATATGCTGGTGCGCACATCAGTACTCCGCTATAATCTAGTCGTCTAACGGGTGTAAAGGCCGACTGTCATTGTCGGGCTGTTCACCCAGCAGACCATTGCGCTTTTCGTGCTCAAGTCGAAAGCTGGCTACTCACTTTTCCATTACGTTGCGGATCTGGCGTACGACTTGCTAACACAAGCCTATGTTGGCGCACAGTTCTTCTTTGACGCTCAGACCATAGCCAAAAACTGGTTTTTCGTCAACACAGTTCGTCCACAGTTTATGCCTATCTTTCTGCATCATTAACACATAGTAGCTTTCAGCCATCATATTCTTCATTGCAATTATACAAATGTTCTATTACGTGAGTCTCTCCGATTCTCTGTCAGCCCAGGTCCTCACCGACAGACGTACCTAAGCTCGGGGTAATGCAATGGATTATCAAAGGATTGTAGGTGCAATCTTCTGCGCTCCTCGATCCACTCACCTACCCAAGCAAGCGCATGGTTTTTCTTCAAGTTGATGAATGTTTCTGGTGCCGAAGCTGTTGTCGCCTCAGCCTCGCCGTGGGTTGGTCAAGGGGAGTCCGCCTGCATGGTCAAACCATACGTCAACTTTATGACACGATCCGAGATTCACCTTGTCATGACATCTGGCAAGTATCGATAGCTTGTTAATGGAAATTGTGATTGACGAGTGCTTAGGATTTTCGACCATCTCGGGTGCGGTTCTCAGTGCATATGTCTCGCTTGGCGTCCCTCCCCAGAACCTTGTGACGTCTTCTGTCATGAGTATCCCTGCCTCCATAGCTATTAGCAAGATGCGTATCCCTGAAGTAGACGAGCCTGTCACTCGTGGACGTGTTATCATCGACCGTGGGGAAGAGAAATCTGAGGATAAGCCTGTGAACGTACTCCATGCATTCTCCCGGGGTGGCTTATTTGGACTGAATGTCGCCGGGCAAATTTTGTAGGCTTTCTTTCTCAAGAATATATCTCACGCGCTGATTTTGATTCAGGACAAACGTACTTATTATCCTATCCCTCATCTCAACTATCAATGGTATATTGACTTGGGTTGGCCGGGGATTCGGAATTCACCATCTTACTCTGCAACTCATTCTGGGGTATGTCGGGTACCCGATTACATTCTTCCTTGGTGCGTGATGGTCCAGGCTACCATTTCTACCCGTTTCACGGATTTCTCTGTTAGGTGTACCATCTGGCGAGATTCTGCGTGTCTCTCAGCTGCTGGCCACGAAATTGATCGAAAACGAGTTTGCAGCTTATCTTGGTGGGTGCTTGGTTAGAATGGATCAAGGAATCATATACAGAGCGGATTTTTTGTCTAGAGCTCCAAGCTATCCAGGCTAGTTCTAATCCTCTTTCTCCGCGCGCATACACGATCGCTTCGTACTCGCTCTGTGGTTTCGCAAACTTAAGTTCAATGGGCATTCAGATTGGTGTGCTCAGTGCGCTTGCACCGGCGCAAGCCAAAAACATTGCGACACTCGCTGGGTCTGCTATGATTTGCGGGTTTATTTCGTGAGCCTATCCGCTTTCCTGCCTACGTTCCCCCTTATCTTCTGGCTTTATAGGACTTTACAAACTGCTGGAATTGCGTATGTGCTCCCACTGCAACCGCTGCGCAATGCTGATTGATCCCCAGGGGAATGTTGATATGACACACTTGCTGCTTGACTACTGTCTCGATTTTGAATGAAACTCTCTTATGCTCTAGCTCTTGTTGTCGGAATGATGTCGTTGTCTAGGTTGAAGTTGTTTATGCAATGGAACGATCCTACAAGTCGATTGTTTTCCCAAATCGCCCTAAATGCGAATCACGAATGAACGACTCAGACGGATGGTAAGGTGATCTGCAACTTGATGGCCGAATGGGACGTGCACAAGTGTGAGCATGAAGGTAGGAAAACCTGATCCACGAATCAAAGTCGAAGTTTGGGAGGGTACACTTACTGTCAGCCGCAATCACAACTCCATGGCTGACCGGATGGACTGGCCGCTGTTAGCCGCCACCATATTTATGACATTCCGAACATGATTCCTATCGCCCATTAACCATGCCTCCTGCACCTTCAGCCACCCTCGGCCATTCATCGAACACCCTGTCGGGAAGACGCCTTCATCGCTTTCGACTCCGTCAGCTAGGTTTGCCCCACGGCGCCCATCATCCACCAGAACAGTCACCGGCATCGCATACTGAACAATTCAAGCCACGTACGCTGGATCCCGCGTTGCAACCATCCTTGCTGGGCCCAACACCGCCCTCATTTGGCTCTACACCATCGCAGTCAGTAGTGCTCGCTTCGGAACCATCGATGGCCCCAGTCACGGATAGTCAACCTCAAAGCCCAAGTCAACCAGGAGACATCCCAGGCAATATTGTCATCGTCGTCGTCGTCATGGTCCTCGTCCTCGGCGGGCTCATCGGCTTGATCATTGGAGGAGAAGTGCTGCGACGAGAAGCCAAGACCACAGTCAAGATCGCACCGACGCCCTCGTGGTGTATTGGACGACGGAAGCCCAAGGCCATCAAGAGCGCGACCGCGCGGACACCGCAGAGCGTCAAAAGTGACATGTTTGCATACGACGAGAAAACGCTCACGCGGCCGGCGCCCGTGCTCGCTCGGGGGCACCAACAGAGGCTTCCTGATGTCTGGCCCATTCGCAGCTTGTCGCGCGCTCTGGGAGGCCGTCGATCGTCCCAGGATACGTGCAGCCGCAAGCAACCTGCGCCAGAGGCGACTTCGCAGACGACCTGGTCTGAATTCTCTCCGGTGTCGCTCTACGCTGCGCTGCCTCGCACATTCTTGCCGCAGATACTGGAGGAACACGAAGAGGACTATCAAAGCCACACTCACGGTGACTTTGGAGTTGACGTGCTCCATCGGTTGCTCGAGTATAACCCTGCGTCGCCCCCTTCGACAAGCCCCGAGTCGACGCATCGTGCATTTCCAAAGGATCTAGGGTCAAAACAGCGCCGAGCCAGAACGAAAGACGACGACGTCAAGAGTCTGGGAAGCTGCTCGGCTCCGGACATGACTGCAGACTGCGGCGGGTCGAGCAGGTCGTCAACGGCATCGCTAGAAAGCCTCGAAGACGGCAAGAGCGTGAAGGAGGAGGTATTTGAGCTGCGACGCGCACAGACGAGGAGCATGCAGATGAACAAGGGTGTGTTGCTCTCGCTCAGCACCAGGACTCTGCCAGAAAACGGGACAGGCTATTCTTCGCGGCCAGTGTCCACTGTGAGTGTGGTGGAAGACAAGGACGGTGTTGGAGAGCGGTTGTCGTTGACTGTGGGGATACTTGGTGGGAGCTTTAGTGGAGTGAACCTGGACGAGTTTCCGTCACCGCCGTCTGTGCTTCCCATGATCCCAAGTTTTGTTTCGGGTTTCTAGTGACAATAGATTAGTTTCATTGACGACCATGAACTTTCTCTCACTCATTTGTGTTACCTTGGTCGCTCTGGCTCTGGGCTTGACCGTGCTCTACAGGTCGCGCTCACGACTCAATGTGCTCCAGATGTTGGCTGGCCCGCCAACGGGATCCGTCTTTGGGCACCACATGTCCTTTGTGCTCAGGTGTGTAGCTCCAGTGCCTTTGATCTCGTGTTCACCGTTTGGCAGTCCATCTAGGTCTCCAAAAGCACATGACCTCCTTGTAAGAAAGTACGGTAGGAACGTGCGCGTAAGAGGGCCTCTTGTGGGTACGTTCCAAGTCGTCATCGGAACGCGACTCAGATCATGCTCAGTTGGATGACCGCCTCCTTCCCCTCGATCCCCTCTCCGTGTCCCATGTGCTCAAACATAGCACCATTTATGAGAAACCGTGGCAGTCTCGTCGACTGATTTCCAGTCTCATTGGCTGTGGCATGCTCGCTGCAGAGGGCCACGTCCACAAACGTCAGCGGAGGGTCGCCACGCCCGCGTTTTCCATTCAAAACTTGAGGGCGCTCGTACCGCTAGTGTTTCGCAAAGGAAACGAACTGCGAGACAAATGGTGCCAATTTTTGGACAAGTCTTCCACCGCCGGAGACGAGGGCGTCGAAATCGACGTCTGTCATTGGATCAGTCGAGCCACCTTTGACGTGATCGGTCTCGCGGGTGAGCCTTTCTCTGGCTGTTTAGGCACGTATAATGAAATGCCAGGTCGACAGGGTTTGATTATCACTTCAACGCTATTCAAAACGAGTCGGACCAACTTTTTTTCGCGTACAAGGAGATGTTTGAAATGGCAGTCGCACAGCAAAACGGATTCCGAGCAGTGCTGGGGCTATATTTCCCCATTCTCCGTGTGTTGTTCGTGAGTGCATGCAATGTGGTTCAGGCACCTTTCCCGACGTATCTTCCCATAGCCAGATTCGGGAACAAAAGTTGTGAAGCGCTGTCATGCCATCATTAACCGTGTTGCTGGGGAGCTCATTCAATCGAAGAAAGCCACAATCATGGAAGATCACGATGATGGCAAACACTCTCAAAAGGACCTCCTCAGTCTCCTGTGTAGGTGCTCGGCGAACTCTTTAGTGAGAGGCTCAATTTGATGGCCCCGCAGTGAAATCCAATTTGGCGACGGACTTGCCTCCCGATCAGCGGATTTCCGATGAAGACATCCTTCACAACATCAACACGTTCATGTTTGCGGGTACGGACACCACCTCACTTGCTCTCACGTGGACCTTGCTTTTGCTAGCAAGGAATCCCAAAGTCCAAACTCGCCTTCGTGTCGAACTGCAAGCAATCGCGTCCTCGACGCCATCGTCAAATCTGACAACAGAAGGAGTCCAACCTTTGCACACCACATTATCAGATCATCCCTATTTGGACAATGTCGTGCGCGAGTCGCTGCGGCTCGTACCTCCAATACACTCTTCTCTGCGAGTCGCTACGCAAGATGACGAGATACCGACATCATACCCTGTCCGTCTCCGCGACGGAAGCGTATCGGATCAGAGGATCATCCATATACGGAAGGGGGAATTTGTGCACATACCTATAGAGGCTCTCCACTTGGACAAGGAGATTTGGGGTGAGAATGCATGGGAGTTTGAGTGAGTGTATAATTGAGCACGCGATAAAGCTGCGCTTACGATGGGGTTAGTCCCGAGCGTTGGGATCATCTGCCTGAGGCTGCAGAGGCCTTTCCAGGGTTCTATTCCAACCTGCTGACCTTTTCGGCTGGCCCTAGGGTACGTCTAGCCTTTTGGGCGTGTGTTCCTGCATGATATACTTTTGTAGTCCTGCATTGGCATGCGATTCTCGATGATCGAGATGAAGACATTCCTGTACATTCTTTTGACAAACTTCATGTTTGCAGAGACGGAAAAGGAGGTCTTCAAGGCCAACGTGTGAGCGGGTCTGCTTTCTTTCGCTGTACCACAGGTTTACCCGCCCCGATATTTACGCAGAATTCTCACTCGGCCCTACGTCGTCGGTCAATTTGAGCAGGGCAGCCAGTGTCCATTGTTGGTGAAAAGGGTCGAAAGCTGACGCGGATGTCGTATTCTTGCTCGATTTATTTCGTTCTGTAGGATTGAATACCCTTTGTTTCTCATCCACTGAACAATTTCATCGAATGGAGGTGTAGTTGGATGCCCAATCTAAATTACATACAACGCTATCCACAGGAACATATCGAAAGCCTCTGGCCTTGCTCAGCAAGGATTACTTCAAACGGACAGAAAGGACAGTACAGGATAGAGCATACACGAGGTCGCATCTATGGCATTAGTTTGTTATAGGGATACATCGGGGATAACAAAATGATTAATTGGATCATGCGTACGAACCAATAGTGACAAATAAATTAGACGTGAGGGTTGCAAATGGTAGCCGTTTCGTGTCCGGTCGTCGGAGAATTAGGAGAGCCCGTGAAACGTTTCCCCCATGTGATGACCCCTCGACTCGCTGTCTTGGCGGCTCTGACAAGATTTTTAATCTTGTCCGGGAGTGGACGGAAAGAGGCATGTCGCTTCTGCGCAGTCTCGTCCATATCCATGAATGAACCGGGAATACGATCCTCACTGGGGGGAACAGCTGGGCAAATGTTTGGTGCGACGCTCTGATAGAGTGGTATCAGTCCCGGAAGGGGAGGACAATCCGAGAAATGATGTGCATGTGGGCGTGATGGCACGAGCTCATGGTGCGAATGCTCCCTTCTCAAGCGTCGTGGAGGGGGAAGGGACGGACGCCTGGCTTTCCAATTCGTGATGTAATCTGGAGGCCGCTCATCAGATTGTGACTTGCGATGCTTACGCGGGGCGTATGCCTCCAGCTTCAGTAGACTCTGCTCCAGTCTATCTAGCGAGGAGCATCGACCAGCCTGTGGATCCGAAGTAGGCTTTGGAGGAGGCTCGCGAGGATGGATGAATGTTTCGTCCAGGTGGGCTGCGTTCCGGACAGGCACGTCCGGATCGAATTGAAATACTTGTCCCTGGCGTCGAGTTAAAGGAAGCGACGGACGGACCCCAGCACTCTGGTGGCGAGCGAACGGCACCGCGATCTCAGTGGAATTATTGGCGCGTGGGCTGATAGGAGCAGCAGACGGGCGATGGCCATCTGTGGGATGGGAAAGACTAGCTTTCCCGTGCCTAGTACGAGCCTCGAGAGATTTGGTGGGGGTGAGGGGTAGGAAGTTGGGTACTTGTTTTGGCCCGTTGGGAACAAGGGGGTGACTATCATCCGAGGAAGGGTACAGGTCGTCTGGAGTGAGGCCGACGAGGAGGCTGACTTCGTGGATGAGCATGCTGTAGCGAGACGGATCAACGATGGCGGGATGCTCCCATGCGCAATCAAAGGGGTCGCGCATGTTCCTCGAGACGTTTATCTTGCCGATATGATCATCCCCCGAGTCCGGACTGTAGCAACTGCGCAAGGTCAGCTGTGGGGATCTACAAGGGGGAATGGCACACACCTCGAGATGGACGAGGGGGAGGAGGGAACGTCGACGAGGGCGGGCGGTGGTGGAGGCATCGAGAAGAGAGTCAGTCGCAGCCCGCTGGTGGATTAAATCCTTGTTTGCATGACCCACGTCACTACCGATCGTAATTACACACTAACAACACAACTAATATGCCTTTTTCGCCGTCAGCTGCAGGTGGGCGCTGTGCTCGTCGTATGGCACCTTCGACACGGGTATTTCTCGCCAGAGATCAGGCGTGAGGAACGCATACGTTCTCGTGATCTGCAACAAGCCGTGAGCGACAGTCTTCACCAACCATAACCGACACGTACAGCAGCAAAGGTGGCCTTCAAAAAGTTACCCATCGTCGCCGTCGATCCTTTCGACTGCGTGTAGCAATCCTCCACACCAGCCAATTGCAACAGTCGCTTCGACGCTGGTGCAGCGACGATACCAGTACCCCGTGGCGCAGGAATCAATCGGCACATGACAGATCCAACCTTTCCGCTGACTTTGGATGGTACCGTGTGCGGGTTACCAAGGCGGGCACCCCAATAACCTCTGCGCACTGGGATCACAGACAGCTTGGCCAGAATGATTGCGCCGCGGATTGCCGTCGCGACTTCCTTGGCGCACTTGACACCAAGCCCCACGTGTCCGTCAAAATCTCCGATGGCGACGAACGCCTTGAAGCGTGTACGTTGACCGGCGCGTGTTTGCTTTTGAACAGGCATGATCTTCATCACCTCGTCCTTGAGTTTTGGCAGGAAAAAGTCGACGATCTGGTATTCTTTTACTGGGAGAGAGAAGAGGTAGATCTCTTCCATCGACTTGATTTTGCCGTCCTTGACAAGACGTCCGAGTTTGGTGACGGGAGCCCTGCACCAGCTAGTTGAATGGCATCCACATTCAACGATCTTGTTACGAACCATTCCTTTTCTTCGTCCTTGCGACCCCCACGACGTGGACCACGTCGGCCGCGACCACGGTCGCCACGGCCACGTCCGAATCCACCCCGTCCTCGTCCTGAGTCAGCCATTTTATGTTTTTAAGATGTACTGTATGAACGAGATCAGTCAGCCATGACATCCAATGCGAGGCAGACACATCCAGCTAGAAAGTGTCCTATCCTGCAGGGACGGCGGCACGACATGTCTTGTCCCTGCAGACGGTATGGATTATGAACACTCACTTGGTCTTGACGTGGTCCGGCGTTGAGTGCGTTGCTGGTCAATGCTCAGTCGACGCCCACTTCATGCCTGCTTGCTACAGCCGGCCCTGAACTCAGTTCCGCGACCTCGGACACCCCTCTTACTTCCGGCACTGCTGCTCTCTAGTACTTGCTGGCCAAAGGAGCACAAGAGGAACATCGAAATTGACCCCAACCAGTTCCGAAATTCCGAGACCTACTTTGAAGGAGAGTTATAAATGAGTTGTGGAGGAGTGTGTGTCCGGGGTCTCAGCAGTGATCCGATTGGTTGATAATGGTCGCTAAGCAAACCCTTGCACCAGTACCAGCACCATCCCAGTCTACAACAACAAAGGTACTCGTCCGTTCTCCTGATGCTCCAGTCGATTGGCCTTACATGACTGCATCTACAGCATTTCTAGTCCACCCATCTTTACAGTCACGTCGGAACAACATGTCGTGGTCTCCAATCTCGAATTGTATGCAACAGCAATCTAGTCTATGCCCCACGTCAGTACACCTTCACGCGCCGTCTATTTCTCCCTCACTTTCCCTTTCTAGCAACGGCCGTCAAGCCGTTGGGGATGGGGCATTCACTTCCGACGACACTCCTAGCGTACTTGCCGTGTGCCACATGCAGGGCACTGACGACATGTACTACTATTCTACCACGTTCTCTGGCGGACCCGGAGTATGTCCTATTCTGTCTCATTTGCATTCCGTCGCGACTTATCTCACAACAGTGGCGTTTTTGACATCCCTAACGCAAAATGCCCTCCTGATGGAGGGTCGTCAGACTGTGTGACAGGCGGTCTGGCGCTCTTCTCCCAATCCCCCGATCCATCTTTCTCGCCTTCTCCCGCGAAAACACCATTTCCAATCAATAATCATCTCTCAAGCACCCGAATCCCACCTATTGTAACACCTCGACACATTCCTGCAAGATCCGAATCTCCCTGCAGTCTTCTTACCCCACCATTGACCCCAGATGACAGCGACGCAAGCGGTGCTCATGGTATACTCGCCAAGCATTCAAAGGATGCTCTGGATCTTCTTTTGAACATCTTTCCGCGTAATGGATTGAGCATCTTATCTTTTGCTAAAAGCGTCGTTGTCTCTGTGCCAAACATGGGTGTTGCCTTTGACGGAGTCGTTCTCAATTTGCCTGGAAAGTCTAAGACCTTGTATATAGACGGTAAAAATGCCCCGGCCGTCAGTCTTCGCGAAAGGCCAGTTTCGTCTCTGAATGCGCCCGCCCAACTGATATCCTTGCAGTATCGTCGCCCTCCTGGACCTCGCTGATGATCACCTGCATTGTTCTGCCCTCGTGATCGTCTTGAACAAGTCGTTCATCGGGCTGAACGATCTCTTGCATTCGCTCATGTACGTCGGTGGTAGTGTTATTACTAAACCACCCTTCCAGGTCAACCCAGCCTATATACTTGTGGGATTGGATATTTAATTGGTAGTATGGTCAAGGGAATGTGTTCGGACTTCGTGTTGTTGGGTTGAATCGATACTGTATATGGCATCAACCTTTGTTCCTCAGCACAGCTACAGTAATTCATTTGTGACCCTTTCCGCTTTCCTCTCCAGCGCTCATCATGACTGGCCTGATGGATATTTTACTTGCCTTTGTCAGAGTTCTCTGTGGTAGTTCGACGACCCAAGAGGAGGTTCCAGTGCACGAGAAGCCGCTACCCGATGTCCCAACCACCGTCCCCAGGCGGCCTCAGTTCACTCAGCTGGTGAGTTTTGTCGCGCATATGATGTCTTTGTAGCCAAATGTTCCTTGAATGCGTCACAAACGAGATGGCACCCCTTGACATGTTCATGCCCAGGAGCAAGAGTTGAGACCTCTGCCATCTCGACCTCCTCCGGCGCGCCGACCTCGTCAGGTACGTCCCTTATACGTCATAAACGAGACGACATCCACGACATATTCACGCACAGGAGCAAGAGTTGAAACCTCTGCCATCTCAACCTCCTCGATCTCGTCAGGTATGTCTCCTATGCTTCATAGGCGGGATGGCACCTATAACATACTCGTGCTTAGGAGCAAGAGCCAAAACCTCTCCCATCTCAACCCCTTCCTCCAGCATCTCAACCCCATCAGGCATGTCTCTTACCTCATTTCTCCATCTCCAAGGTGTAATTTGCTTCTCAAGGACCAGAAGCAAGTCAACAAACATGACGAACACTATATGTCCCTGCGCGCGAAAGCGATCGAACAGGGAGATTTGATGGCGCGTTGTTTTCAAGAAAGTCATGAAGCGTACGGCAGAGGTAATGGCGCTCTTGCCAAGGAACTCTCACAAAAAGGGAAACAACACGAGCGTACGATGGAGAGCCTCAATGCCGAAGCCAGTGCTTGGATATTTGCACGTGAGTGTGACCCGTTATCCATGGGGCCGTGCTAGACCTCGTTGGGAATAGAAAATAACTCGGTAGGGAGAACTGTCTTTCCTCTCGAAGTTTTGTTTGAGCGATGTCCGACAGGATGGTAAGCCCGGGGAGATCGATCTGCACGGTCTGTATGTCAAAGAGGCTGTCTCGTACGTCGACAAGGCCATTCATGAGGCCCGACAGAGAGGCGACGCTGAGATTCGGCTCATTGTTGGCAAGTCACGTATCTATACCGAGCCTCGCAGCCAACCGACCATTGTTCCAGGCAAAGGATTGCATTCTAATGGTCATGTTGCGAAGATCAAGCCTGCTATCGAGGACCTCATGAAGAGGTGAGTCGCCACTGGTCTGCTATGGTGACATCTCATGGCTTTCGCTAGAAACAATATACCCACAGAAGTGGACCCGCATAACGGCGGTGTACTCATTGCACGACTGCATTGACGATAGCGAGCCTCGCTTCTGATACCAATTTTTATGTGGGGTATGACAAAAGCAAACTTTCATCTTGTCTTGATACTTGTTTCATTGGCGACTGCTGTATATATGATGTACGAACTAAGTAGCTATGACGTTATATCACGTGCACGACACCCAGAATGAATTATGGTGTTCGACCTTGCAGAGGATCCCACTGTCGAGGGGCTGCCGCTACTACCGTCCCTCATTCGGGGCCGCCAGTCGACGTTTGCCTTAGAGTCCATTAGGATTTCGGCCTAACACCAAACATCTTCCATGCCGCTTCTGCCTAGTTTTGAGCTCCCTCTCCCGCCCAGCCACCCTCCCTCTGGGTACGGCTGGGAGGAACGCTCGCTCGCAGAAACATCGTCAACTACCGTATTTGCTATGGAACTTGCAGCCAGGGATAAAGTCTTCGGGCAAGCCCGCTGTGTCGTTTGTGGAGGTTGCTGACCCACTGCGAAATTGTCATGTAATTGCGCAGAGTATGTTTAAACATCTTATACTACCCTGCAGAATCAATGAGGAATGTATCTTAAAGATCGCAACTGGATCCCAGAAGGCTCCAAAGGCCATCCATCTCACGAACCACGAGATGGGATTCGCATGTGTTCAAATCACCGTGCTCCCTTTGGCCAATATAGTTCTTTCATCCGCTTTCTTCCTCAGGTAAGTATGCCTCTTTTTTTGGCATCTCATGCCGGGTATTCACCAAGACAGATACGTAAATTCATCCTTGTCAACTATAGTGGCATGGAGGCGCTCCGGCGATTCCACTTGAAAGCTATTGCTCTCGACATTGAGCACCCGTACGCACCGTTTCCGTCGATCTTCATCATTCATGCGGGTTCGTGGCTTCCACACTCGCTCACGGACGGGAACACAATCTCAGGCCCCCGCTGCTGGCCTCTGGTGCGCCCAGGCTGGGATTAAACGATGACACCATCGCCGAAATTCTCGCTGCAACACACACATCACCTACGTGGAAGGCTTGCGAAGCGGAGGCACGAGCTAGGAGGGAACCACAGAAGAGAATACACATAGATATCTGTCCACGGAAGACTAGAACGTTTGCTGACAGAATAATTGGGCTGGCTTTTTGTGACTGCATACGTCTCGAAAGGTGTCACGTTTTTGGAGAAGGGCAGGTCAGGACTCCAGGAGGACCCGCTCCAGCTTATAGTTTTACTGTATGGTGTGATCGTGGTGTTGTAATGTAGTTGTTAGTCTTTGGGTTGACAACTTCCTTTATGTCATCCCCTGGCATCTTCAGTCGACCTGCCCACCACATTCTGCGTGGCGTCGCTCGTCAGTCATGCAGGCACGCGTCCACCAGCTCTAATCCGTACCCGTATCCTACCCACCCGAATCCGCAACCACACCAAGTTTTCCACCTGCCCAGGTCCGCCACGCAGCAGCAAATCAAAGAGCGATGTCGGTGACCTCTCTGCCTGGTCTATCGAATGGGCTGCTCAAACGTTCCTCCACTAGACTATGATCTCGTTCGCATCTACCACCCCGACTCCCCCATCGCCCGGAAATACCCTGCGGACATCGTTCAGGCGCGGTTCCAGTCCATAGCCAAGGCGTATGATCTGATGCGCGGCAAGAGCGACGTTACGGAGGAGGTGGTGATGAGCCGTGAGCGCCATGTGGACCCAGCACGGTTTAGGCCGAGAGCGAGGCGGCCCCATTTTGACGAGACGGTGGCGGACGAGCGCTGGAAGGAGCGGATTTTATTTGTGGGAACAATACTGGTGGGTCTCATGTGTATGCTGCGGTTAGGAAGACCTGTTCAGCACGTCCAAAAGGCCATTGTTGGGTTCGTTGCGCAGACGATGGTTGTACGCCATAAAGCGATCATGCAAGTGACACATGGTTCTCAGAAGGGTTTGTCAGAACCAAAGTATCCCTTGGCGGACGAGGCCTTGGCTGAACCCACTGAATGCACACGCTCCGGGTAATATCTCTGCGTCGGTATTATCTGCTCAAAGGAGGAAACTATGCAACCCCACTTCACCGATCGTTGGAGTGAGACTCGTGTCACGATCAAAGTAAGTCTCACTGTATTAATCAATCTCTATTGTGATGGATGTGCGAACGTTATCATTATTGTTATGGAATAACATCATGGAGGAGCAAACCCACGGAAAGATCGCTTACTGTTCGTCGTCGTCTCACCATCAAAGCACTGGCTCAGCGCATCGGCCTCTTCTCCTTGGACACGAATCTTCGTAGAACAATCACCCTATCGTGGAATGCGGCTGCCAGACTGACACTACATATTTACCCAGAATGCAGCGAGCCTGATTGCACCCTAATCGACTGCATGACAACACCCCAAACCATGAACCGCATACAAGATCGATCACGGTATGTGTGAATATATCCGTACTAATTTTGGGTGTGCCCGGGCTAACCGCTTGTGTAAGGGCGTCGCCCAGCTCAGCCACCTCTCTAACTAACATTGGGGGAACCACTGAAAACAACGTCAATTCCATTGGCTCGCCCCATTGTTGTTAGTTAAACAGGGCCTCGCTGCCCGCGTACTTCGTGGCACGGGCTCAGGCTCAGATTCCAAACACTAGATTATCCACGGACATTGACCCCCAGCTGCAAGACGCACTGCTACTAAAGTCCATCGTGTGACACGTTCGACAGACTCACCCCCGTCGCGCCAGGGACCACTGTACATCACCCTCGATGTACGCTGTCAGCAGAGTAAGAGTATCCCAGGTGTATCATCAATGCAGTATGAATGTGGTCATCTAGAGCAGGCACTGGCAGACACTGTTGGTCATGTCCAATCAGACTGCAAAAACATCTACCAATTGGTGCTATACCCTGCATTCAGTTCTATACTGTGGTGCATTTGTACCAGCATTTTGCATTTGAGGGGGTTACGATGGTAT
>JBBPTV010000444.1:0-22006 GCA_038094275.1 Tubosaeta brunneosetosa | reverse complement strand
AAAAGACAAATAAAATAGATGAGATATCTTAGATATAAAATAGACTGATGATCTGATACCATGTTCTAATAAAAGACACAAATATAATGGATTATGTGTAAGTACTACATCTATAAAGGACCCCTGAGACCCTGGTGTAAGGTGGGATAATGTTAAAATATTGGGTCAATTGCCATCAATCAAATATTTTAGCCCAGGTTCTAGAATGGAATAGATAGGATAACACATGATGATTTGAGAGGTGATGGGATATCCCAGAGCTTGATGGACAAACCCATGGAAAAAGGACCACTTAGGTAAATAGTTGACCCACATTTAATATACCTAACAGGTCCCCTTTTGGGGTGACTGAAGTGTTGTAGTGCTATATAGTGGCTTTTTTCATATCAGTTTCTATATGGGTTTTATGCCAGCAGTGACTTGCAGTTTTGTGCTGTTTCTAGCCATACATCACCCTGTTAAATGTATAGTACTCAATAGCATAGTGGCTCAAGCACTCAATGGTAGCTCAGTCTAGATCTTGCCACATTTCATCATCAAGAAATTCCATTTTTTGTAAAGGATTCCAGATTTGTTCTGCTGACAAATTCTATTCACAAATTTATTCACTGGATGGAGTTTATATTTAAAATTAATTTTATTTTTATATGCAGAATTTCTTGCAGATTCTGATTGTTTAACAGGTTTTTATTATGAATCCAATATTGATTTTAGGCCAGATATGATGTGTAAAACATATTGTTTCATATATTTATGATGTGAATTAAATATTTTGATATACTTCAGGCCCAAAGTGGAATATCTGACTTGACTTGTGGCCACTGAGTATGTTTGTGCTATTTATGCCTCTGGATGATCAGCTGTGACAATGTGTGACTTCTGTGACTGTGACTTCTATTTATGGTAGGTGTAGGTGTGGGCTCCAACTTTAAGCCACTCTAATGTAAGGCATATATCAAGATGTACATCTTGTTGCACAGTAATGTTGTGTGGTGTATTTTCTCCTATGCAAAGATGTCATATGATCTACTAAACACATGATGCTTCACTCTGAAGGGAGTCACAGCCAAGCTAGACTGTAAGTGCTGGCCCTTGATCCTATGCTCTAGACCTATGACATCATGACACTGGTTGTCATGCCTACTGGGCTGGATTCTATTCCAATCATTCACTATCTTTTATCTATGATGTCATGCCTCACCCATCATGCATGTTTGCACTGCCTACTACCTCCATCACTCACATGCCCCCATTCCACACTGCCATGCACTGCCTAACATGTGTATGCCTTATGTTTATGATCTGAAGGCTATGTTACATGCAGCTATCTCATGTTCATTTTCAGAGTATTACCTTACATGGATTAATTAGTGTACAAATAGATACAAACATGTAGATAGTATTTAAACCCCCAGAGCCCAGCTGGAATGCCAGTCTGGTTCTCTTGGGTGTTCCTCTATAGCACCTTAACCAAGTCCCTTTTCTCTTCCTTAAGTCTAAGCTGTCTAGTGCAACCTGAAGTAGCCTAGTGCCATAGGGTTATTTCACATCTGTTGGCCAAGAAGTGATGACATGTCTATATTGTCACTACAGGCTGGTGGAACACTATCATTTAACTGACCACCATTCTCTCAGGTATGATTGTCAGTTATGAATTGGGCCGTAAAATGTAACCCATTATGATAGACAATTCCTGGTAAGGAATAGTGAGCAGGACCATGTATAATGGTGCCAATGATAGAAGAGCTTTTGTGAATAGCTCTGACAGACATCTCCAAGATGTGTTTGAAAGTCAAAATGGTGGGAGGGGTAGCAAGACCAATGTCTTAAATGAGTGATGAATGACATATGCCATCATGAGATGAACCATCAATACTGATAGGGTTCTGATGCTGATGACAGAACCATTGTGTAAGCCCAGTCTATAGAGTTAATCTGTCACTTGCCTGGTTTTGCATTTGTACAATTGATTGATTGCAATGATCATCAATCAGATTGTCAGGAAAAGGCAATGTAGAGGGAACAGATCTCAAATATGTGCAAGTTTTATCAGCACATTTTTGAAACTTGCACAGACCACATGTGTGAAGGGAATAGGACTTTTACGATATGACTTACATAGCAGCCTACTAGTCCTCATCTAGGGAACTTTATAGGATCCAGTATTGAAAGTTTATCATGAAATCTGTCTTTTTCTGAATTGAACCATTCAGAGATTCAGACTTACTAATTTACTTGTCTTCCCCCTGCATCAAAAGAAAAGACTGTTTCAGGCAATTCAAAAGTTCATAATCCCACTCAGCTCTGAAGAGACTTGAACCATTCCTGTATGTGTGAAAAAGAATCATGAACACAGAATTGTATGCATATAACCAGTCAGCACTGGACCATATGCAACAAGCTTCAATAGATGACATATTGGTACCTGTGCCTTCTTGATACTTCTCCCTATTGTGAGCATACATGTTTGATGGTGATCTTTGTCATTTTTTGGCCCTGATTATAATGTGGCTAACTAATTGGATTTCAACTCCACACTTACAGTACTTGACTTGAAAATGATGGTTCTCCTTTTGGATCAGGCACTATCATCAAGTCTCCTTCCTTCTTGCCAAGTTTCACAAAAATATTGTGTTTCTGCATAAGGCAGAGGCCCTCCTGAGTTTGAGCCCTTGACAGCAATGTAAGCTGAAAATCCGCCATCTGAGAGATCTATAAGCATCTTTGACAGGGTTTTACCTTGAGCTGAGTGCCCTATCACTACAAAACTAGGCTGAATTGGTAACTGATGATGAGTTACTTGTAATTTTTGGTTCTAACCCTCTGAATTCAAAAGCATTGTAAAGCTCCATATTACAAAGGTGATAGGATAGACACCAGAGGGCAAGTCTTTAATCTGTACTCTGCTATCAGGAAAATGCACTAACATGCATGAGGCATGGAACAGCTTTTGATCTTTTGATCTTCACATAAAAACCTTGACCACTGTGCTTGAGAACCATTGGCAACTCTGAATTCCATGGATATGTTGCAGTATCTCAGGATGATGGGCATCCCCTCAAACAGATCAATCTTTCCTGAAAAAGAAAAAGAACCTTTTATCAAATTCACAAAAGTCAATTGCAACAATGTTCTCTGCTCTGCAAAAGATAAGAGACCATTCCTGGTCAAGTCCCATGCATTGCAGGTAATGAAGAAAGCATCATTTTTAATAACTGTTGTCAAAGCTTGATGGTGGTTGAGGGTCTTGTGAATAGCATTCATAGTGCTCCAAAGTTCTCTGGAGTGCTCATGCTGGCACTGTTAGGCAGAAAGCCCTTCTTTATGACATGTGAATTAAATCTTCATCTGTACATTATTGCAACCTGAGTCAGTTGACAGCACCAGCATATTCTGGATCTGATCTGATCTCTTGCTGCTGGTCTAAAGCAACCCCCACATCAATCATCTTCCAGGCCATCCTTCCTAAACATTTCTTCAATCCATCCTCATATTGCCTTGCATATGGTGAAATTGGTCTGTATAACAGACTACCACCTACAAGAGGAAACTAATGAAACTTCACCAAACCAGTGATGCAGTCTTTCTTTTGCATACCACAAAGCATAATTGATGTCAGTAAGTGATTGGAGAGAAAGTAATGAAGCCTCATCAATCAAAATATAGTCAACATTTTTCCATTCATCTCTCAAACTTTAACAATTCTCAACTGAGATGACCAAAGAATAGTCCTCAATATGATTTCCTTTCCCTTTGTGGTTACTTTTGATGGATATGCCCAGACCCTTGTCTGTAGAAGCAAGAAATCAGAGCATATGACCACAACCAAATGCAAAAATCAGTTTTTTGAATGCCCTAACCATGTGAGTTTTACCTATACCACCAGGTCTGGTTATGAGCATCTCAAGAGGACTCTTTTGTTGCAAAGTCTTTTTGATGTAGTTGGCAATGAAATGTTGGCTCATGAGATGATAAGAAATCAACTGCTTTGCATTCAGTGTATGTTCTTGTCCAATTTGCTCAACAAGCTCTCATACATCTTGCTTGTCTGCAGATCATTTTAAAGATGGGTTGCTGGATTCTGTGCTTGGATGTTTATCCTGATTTTGCACATTCAGATTTGTGGGAGATTTATCAAAGGTGTCAGATAGTGTGCTGTTGGTTGCAGATACTGTGACCCATTCCTCTGGATTAAGGGCATTTCAGCATTTCAACTGCAAGACTTCTTCAGAATGCTTGATATCCACCTTCCACAGATTACAGAAGTTATGTCAGTCATGCATGTGTTTGGGCATGACCCAAAATGGACATTCTGAGAGTCTGTCCCTCTGTTGCTAGCAACAACTCAAGTCAACATTCTTGCAGCCATGGGCAACAGAAGGATCAGCAACAGTATCAAACAGCTTGCCCTTGACCTATGAAATGAAGGCTAGTCACTTGTGGATGTATATGACCTTCTCAAGGTTATGAGCTGAAGTATCTACAGGTGGCAAAAAACCTTTGATGAACATGGTACAGTCTGTCAACCCTCTCCTCTCTCTGAATGCACACAATTACTCACATGAGCTGCCCTTATGGAACTTGAGGCTGTCTATGCTTAAGATTCAGACCTTTTCCTTGATGATGCATGTACATGGCTTGGAACACAGCATGGTATTGCAATCTCACCACCTGCCTTGTGTCACAATTTGCATAAGGCTGGTCTAACATGCAAAATACTTTGCAAGCTTGCTGCAGAACAGAATGAGATTGAACATGAAGAGTTCAAAGATATGCTTCAAGAGCATTTCCTGGGAGATGGGTTAGAGTTTATTGTGGCTGATGAGACAAGTAAGAATGATTGCACATATGCTTGTCATTATGGCCATGCTCCTAATGGGCAACTGGCACACATCACTGATGTGTTTGTCCATAGATTGTTACTCCTGTGCACTCCCATGACAAATGATGGGTATGTTGTAGCTCATGCAATTCCTGGCTTGTATGATGCTGCTAAGTTCTATGACTTTATTTCTGAAGAAGTGGTACACATGCTCTGCTGCCTATTCATCTATCTAACAATGTCATGACTAGCTTCCTGAAATGAACCCCTTCCCACAACCTCACTCTGTTCTTGTTCTTGATAACTATTGCATTCACCATCAACCTGAACTCAGAGAGTTCTTCTAGGATGCAGGTATGTTTTTGCCACCATAACACTGCTTCATTCCACTCATCTGGGAAGTGTAGGATGTATTCTTTTGTTTTTACCTCCTTATTCACCCAATCTCACTCTGATCAAGGAATCTTTCAGTACATGTGAGTCTTCATTTGCCATTTGTTTTCCTTCCATAGAGCAACTCCTCTGCACATATATGACAACATGGAGATCAGCTGTGCCAAATTGATAATCTGATTGAAGCACTTTTTGAAGCTATGAGTTACATCACTTCAAAGATGGAAAGGACCTGGTTCAAGCATGTAGGTTACATTGTTGATGAGTGAGAGTAGTATTACATGATGGACTCTATCACAAAAATTGTGCAGTGGAGTGGTATTGTCAGTTCATCAATGTTAGCAGTGGGAATTAAAAAAATGCAGTCATGCATTGTGTGATATGAGTTCTGTGCAAAAGTGGTAATAAGAATCAAGAAAAGTATTCCAACCTAGCATTGTGAAGCCTGCAAGCTCCTGCCTGTCCTTTTCACCAAGTCCCCCAATGGCTGGATTTCCAGACTTGTATTCAACCTTCTCAAGCTTCATCTGGTCTGTGTTACTGATCTTGCATCTCTTGCCAAAGTCAGATAGCAATACTCCATGGGAAGCAATGAATTGCACTCAAGGTGTATGTGGCTAGGGTGGCTGTGCAGGCTGTGTGGCAAGCAAACAAGAGGTATGGGTATGAAAAACCTGGCATTGAAACAACTTCAAATGAGTGAAGGCATAAATGTTAGAGGTGGCAACCCTTGCCAAGAAAAGTAAAAATCACTCAGAGAGTTGAAGGGAAACTCCAAGTGAACTTGACTGGGGAGACATCCCAGGCAAGCCCTTGGCCTTTATATACTCTCCTAACTGTATGTACATGTTGTGATCCAATCTACTAATGAGTCACTAATATGGGAATACCCTAAACCCTAGAGATAAGAGACATAGCCATGCATAGCATGGAAATGAAGCACATGAGTCAAATGCATGTAAGGCTATGGACACAGCCAAGATAAGGAACATGAGGCACACATGAGGTGTGGCAGAATGGAAGAGGCAGAAATTAAAAGATGAAACATGTTTCAGTGAAATGAGATGAGTTCATATGAGTCATAGATCAGATCAGGTATGTGTTAGCACTTACTGCATGGCATGGCTGTGACCCTTGATAAGATCCTATCATGATAAGATAACAAAGAAAAGTGAAAATAATGAGACCATAACAGGCATAGAGTAGGATGGAAAATATGGCCCCCATGGCATGACAGTAGGTGCTAGAGGCAGGCCCTCAGCAGAAGTTGCCTTTTTCAAGACCTCATCATTCATCAAATTAGTAGTGGTCTCCTCTACAATAGAATGGCTTATGATAGCATTTGCCCAAGCCTTGATGCACAGTAGGAAGTTTGAAGTAACTACCTGTTGTTGGGTTTTTCCAAACATGCTTCTCTAGAAACATAGGAAAATTTCCTTCTAGATCTTCTTTTTGTAGCTCCACTACAGCCACAAGGATACCAGTAGTACAACAGCAAGGTCTAGCACAGACTTAGTGATATTATGAATGACAATGCATGGTGAAAAGGTGGAGTCAAGGTGATTACAGGTTGCATATTGATGGCAGAGTTGATGACATATGGTTTATTGTTGCCAGCAGTGGGGTGGGGTTGGAACTGTGTGAATTGAAAAAACACAGTGGAAAAAAGTGCAGTGAGATCCATAGTATGACAAAGCACAAAAAAGTGAAGAGATGATTTACCACCAAAGTGAAGCACAAAGGGAAGCTCAAATGACAATAGAGTGGTAGAAATAAAAGCCACTTTGTGCTTTGTGTTCACAGCTTCACTTAATAACAACCAGATCCACAAGGTCCACCTATGTGATTTATATTGCCCTCAGCGACTCTTATGAGCACACATCTCACCATTGCATGTGAAGCTCTGAATCCTTCCCCTTTTCACTTGCAACTGTGATGACTGGGAATGTTCTAAACCCCAGCCTGTACATGCCCCAGTCTTCCACCCTCACATGTCATGCTACAATACAGAGCAGTCCCCTGCCTAAAAATCTGCTGATTCTGCTTTCAAGTGAACTTCCAAAGACAAAACAGTTGCCCATAATTTTCTGTGGCTATATAAAACCTAATTGAAAAATTTAGATTGCTATCCTCCTTGCTTTACAAAGAAAGCAGCCTGGGCTAAAGGTTGAGCCTGTACCAGGCAGAATTACCCAGTGCCAGGAGAAGAATGTGCCAACACTATACTGGGCATCAGCTGTGGCACATTCAAGGCCTGTGGACAGCTTCAGCTGCATACAGATACATGATTTTAATCCATCTCCCCACCAGCCAAGATGGGTGAATGAAGGGCAGTACTGGTCACCACCAGTCACAAAAGGAAAAAAAGCATCAAGACCCATTAGAATAGACACCTTGAAGAAAGCATGGTGTCAGATCTTGGGATTTAAACAGTAAAGTCTATTCTTATCAATTTAGAAGGTTAGCTTCTGATCCAATCTATAACTTGTCTTAACTCACTTTCATTTCACTAAAACATGTTTCATCTTTTAATTTCCATCTCTTCCATTCTGCCACATCTTATGTGTGCCTCATGTCTTTTATCTTGGCTGTGCCACAGCCTTACATGCATTTGACTCATGTTCTTCATCTCCATGCTGTAACACTAGGCGTACCTTGAGGGATGTTTGACTTAACACTGGAGAGGCAGACGCTCACAAAGAGATACCACAGCATCTCTCCAAGCTAGCCAAGTACGAACCAAAGACAGAGGGTCGAAGATGATGATGAGGGTAGTATGACGACAACAAGAAGATTCATGTTAACAATGTATGAGAGACTAGGACAAAGGATATGATAGAGATCGTAGACTGAGGACAAAGAATTGAGAACAATGAGGTTTGAGGATCTAGGATGAAGGACATTGGTTAAGACCAAGGACAATGAAGAGAAACTCAGAGGACTTGAGAATCACTTGAGGACAGAGAATGGGTATGACCAAGATCATAGATTCAGAGTGAGGAACTAATGTACAGGCAATTCAGTATATATGGGTTCCAATCATGAGAGAATGGAACACTATGGAATGCTATGAAATGTGGGGATACATCGCCATTGTGAGAGAGACAGCTGTGGAGTAAATCATCCAATGAGAGAGCAAGGATAAGGAAGACAAAAGAAGGGACTAGAGTTGAGTCATCTGTCTTGGAATAGAAATGAACACATAAGTGATACGTCAGGAAGAGAAAGGCGAGGTGACGAGATAGTAGTCCAAGAAGCTACTCAGACGAAGAAGTAAGTCTGAGAGACAAGGATTGGAGTTACCACCTGAAGGAAATGTTGGCAGCCTCAAAAGGAAGTTGATGAGGTCAACAAGAAGACGATTGTCTGTATAAGATGATAAGCAAGAAGATAGAATTGAAGAAGAGGAAAAAGAAAAAAGAATTGTAACATTACCCCCTTCATACTGTTGAAGTGCCCATGAAGACTTAAAAGTCCATGGCAGAAGGTGATCCAGTGTCATTCTCAAAAGCCTCATGGATGAAAAGGTTGTCTCCATGGTCTATGGGAGAAGGAGAGCACTGATGAGAGGGATGGATGGTACAATGATGTTTGGATTTCTTGCAATAAGGTGGGATAGAACAATGATGGGTGAACAATTGTGATGACAGAGAGAGTTGTTTAAAGTAGTGATGAATATCTCCAAGGAATTCTCCAAGGCCAAGATGATAGGCTAGGATGATGAGGGCGTTAACATTGGCGAGGTCTAGATATTGAGTATCGATGGTGGAAGTTCATCCCCAGCCAGATGGATGAGCAATCGACAGAAGTTGAAAATGATGAAGGAGCTGGCAAAGAGCAGATAAGGGAGAATCAACATCCACGTAATAATCTAGAGCATGAGTGACAGAAGGGTTGGCCAAGAGGTGGAATAAAGAGTCATGATAACCGGCCAGTGGGGAGGTGAGTCAGTGAGCAGAGAGAGGTTCATCAACAGAGACAACACCATCTGGGAAATCAGTAGTGTCCCAACCAGAGACAGCACAAGTGGAGGAGGTGTCATTGACATTCATGGTGACAGAAGGAGGGAGTAAGAGACAAACGTGTTGCCAGAGAATCAGGTACTAGGTAGTGGCACATGGCAGCATGCTATGACTTTTGCGGATTCAAGCTGAATGTGGAGGAGTGGGAAGTGTATCTGGAGAAGGAATCAAGCATGTGATGAAGAACAAGTTTGTTCGAAAGAGGAACAATCACAGGACCAGTAAAGCAAAAAGAATAAGACAAGTAGAAGGGCAAGGGCAGTGAAAGCTAGACAAGGTCAAAGGGTGAATAAGAACAGATGTAATGTAGAGAGGGGAAAGAACATATGACAACTATTTCAGGGCATGAGAACGTTTATATGGAGCAAGGATTTTGGGGGCATGACAGAGGTTTTCTTCTGGTTCCCAGGTGGCTTTGGACTGAGAGTACCCTTTCCATGTGGTCAGGTACTGATAGTTGCCAGGGTGGCCTTTGTGCGATAGGATAGCCTCCACTTCAAATTCTTCTTTATCATCTATGACTTCCAGAGGTAGTTCAGAGAAGGAGGGACCATGTGTTTCTGTCTGTTTGAACAGTGATAGGAGGGAAGCATGGAACATGTCATGGATTTTCCAGAAGGGTGGTAGTCTGAGATGATAGATGAGAGGGGAGATGACCTGAGAGATTTTGAAGGGTCCATGATGTTTAGGAGCAAGTTTTCTAGAGAGGTAGGAGATATAAAGGTTGGTGGCTTCCAGCCATACTTCATCTTCAACTTTCTAGGGGGAGAACGAGTGGGTGGAGCAGCAGGTCATTGCCATATGAGTGGAGTCATGTGCTATGAGGGCTTCTTCTCATGCTTTGGATAGGGCGATCAATCTGTCAGACAGAGCAGGAATGAATGTTTTACCCAGGGCAGGGAATGATTGTGGTTCATATCCGAGGAGGGAGAACAGAGATGACTTGGTGGAGCTGTGAGGGGTGGAGTTGTGATGGAATTTGGTGGTAGTGAGGAATTCCAACCAGGCATGGGGATTGTTGGCGTAGAAGATATGAAGATAGGTCTCGAGTTCTTGGTTTGTTCGTCCAGTCTGGCCATCAGTCTGGGGATGATACACAGTGGAGAGTTGGACGACATACTGGAGGAGGCAGGCAAGTTCAAGGGAAAACACAGAGGTGAACTGTGGACCACGATCTGAGATGATGGAATCATAAAGGCCAAAGCATTTGAATACGTTGTTGAAGAAAAGTTTAGCAACTCCTGCTATGTCAATGGTTTTGTTAAAGGGATGAAAATTACCCCCTTCATAAGGCCATGGTCAACCATGACCATAATAGAATCAAAATATGAGGACAATGGGAGGTCTGTGATAAGATCAATAGAGATCTGACAGAAAGGCAAAGAAGACAAGGACGGGATGGAGTTCAATGGAGCGACAGTGGGATGCATGTTGACTTTGGATTGTTGGCAGACGGCACAACCAGCTACAAAATTCTTGACAAATGTACTAAGACCAGGCCACCAAAAGTCACATTCGAGGATGGCCTTTGTGCAAAATTGACCAGCATGGCCAGTGGTGGGAGAAGAGTATATACTATGGAGGAGCATGGATCAAGACAATGGTGGGACATACAAGCAACCTTTGTAAAAGAGGTGGCCATTATCGAATGACCAGTTTTGTAATGAGGAACAAGGGAACAAAGGCATTGCTTCTTCCATGGCTTTGAGTGCACAAAGAACTAATGGATCGGATAAGGATGAGGAACAGATGTAGTCAAGGAGTGTGAGGTCTAGGGTGTTGATGATGACAGGGTCTGGAAGGATAGCTGCATCAGCATTGTCGAGGGAGGTGTTAATGGAGTCTTTATGGGAAAGGGCATCAGCTGGACCCATCTGGGTTCCAGGGGTTACTTTCCAAACAAGGTTGAAGTTGAGGAGGAAAAGGGACTAGCAGGCTTGACGATGAGAGAGTTTGTGAGGGTCTTTGACGAAGGAGAGGTTCTTATGATCAGTGATAATAGTGACTGGGTGAGGGGTGCCAAGGAGGTATTGTTGCCATTCTTCTAGAGCAAGGATGATGGCCAGGAGTTCTCAGTCATAGATGTCATAGTTTTGTTCAGCAGGGGAGAAGGTCTTTGAAAAATATGCACAGGGATGGAGATCACCATTGACATCAGCTTGGAGGAGGACCACTCCAGAGGCAATTAGGGAGGCATCGGTCATGATGGAGAAAGGATGAGACGTGTCAGGGAGAGTGAGGACTGGGGTAGAACAGAATTGGGTAATGAGTGAACAGAAGGCAGTTTCTTGGAGGGATGTCCATAACCAGGGTTCATTCTTTCAGATGAGCAGGATGAGGGGAGCGATGATATTAGAGAAGTTGGTAATGAACTTCCGATAAAAGTTAGTGAAACTGAGAAAACTGTGAATTCCTTTGACCGATGTGGGAGGTTTCTGGTCCTTAATGGCTGCAAGTTTGACTGGGTCCATCTTGAGGTGTCCTTGACCAATGATCATGCTGAGGTATTCCATCTGGGGGGTGTCAAAGGAGCATTTGGAGATCTTGAGTGAGAGACCATGTTCTCTGAGTTGTTGCAAGACTCAACATGTGTGATCATGGTGGAGTTCTATGTCATCAATTGTGTGAATGCCTAGGTCATCCATGTAGATTTTCAGCCAACGTTCTGCAAGCATATTGGCAAAGATATGGTTCATGAAGGCTTGGAATGTGGGTGGAGCATTGTTGAAGCCAAAGAACATCATGGTGGGTTCAAACAGTCCTAATGGGGTGATGAATGCTGCTTTCCATTGGTCCTCTTCATGAATTTGAATGTTGTTGTATCCCCAACATATGTCAAACTTGGTGAATATAGTTGACTCCTTCATGTCATCAATGAGATCTGAGATGAGAGGAAGGGGATATGCATTTTGGATGGTAAACAAATTAAGATAGTGATAGTCCTGATAAGGACAAAGAGAACCATCTTTTTTGGGCACAAAGAAGAAAGGGGAGGCTTGTGGGGACTTGGATGGAATGATGTGACTGGTTTTCAGATGTTCTTTGATGAAGAGGTGGCATGCCTCCTTTTCAGCAGGGTTTAACAAGTAGACTTTGGCAATTTTTGGAACAAAGGTGGGCTTGAGTTCTATAGTATGATTGTAGGATTGGTGGCGAGGTAAGGTGGCGAAGGTTTTCTTGGAGAACACATCTTCATAGTCTTGGCACCAGGATGGGATCTCATGTTCTTGTTTGGCAGTTTGTTGTGCTAGCTGGGTCGAGAGGGTTACTTTGTTGATCTCATTCCAGGGCGGACTCTCATGAAGAGGTACCACAGTATCCCAGAATGGAGTTTCTGGGTTTATACTTACCATACCACAGATCCAATCGATGGTAGGGTTCCATTGCTTAAGCCAGGGCATACCTAAGATGATCTGTCGCTTGCCAAGGGTGACAACCATGAGATCAAGTTGATGGTTGAAGGAGGAAATTTGAGCATTAGCTCGGATCTTGTACTTGATAGCTCCCTTTTTGTTCAGAGAGCCATCCATGTTGTAGGCCATGAGGGGTTTTGGAAGACATTTGATTCCCATATAAAGGGCAGGGACAAGGCTAGCATCGATGAAATTACTGGTTGCTCTGCAGTCTACAAGAGCAACAGTTGTAACAATTTTTGATCTGGCTTGTAATCAAATGGGCAAGCAGAGGGTTCTTTGATTATGTAATCTGATGAATACATGGGAAGAAGAAGGCGTTGGCATGTCTTCTCCAGTCAGGAAGTCTTGGAAAGCAAAAATTGCAAGTTCCTCATCAGAGGGTTCTTCTTCGGGTTCATAGTGGTTTTTCAAGGCTTGAAGGCCTTTGGCTAGGTCCTTCCCAGGGGTGCAAAGTTTGTCAAGGTAAGCATCGAGGGCAGAGGTGGGTTTTGGAATTGTGGGTTCTCCATACAGAGTTTTCAGGACTTGGAGCATTATGGTGTTTTCCACCCCAGAGTTACAAAGTTTGTCAAAGTATGCATTTAGAATGTTAGTGGGTTCAGAGGTTTTGGGGGCAAGGTCAAGGTTGGCTAGGGTTTCAATAGGTCTGGGATTCTGTGGGCAAGGTGACGAAGGTTTAGTGCCTGGGCACTCAATGGCATTGTGGCTTTTCTTGCAACAACAGAAGCAAAGACCAAGGTTGACACATTTGATGTGTTCATCCAGGGAGAGTTTCTTGAGCTTGACATAGGCAATGTCCATGGTTACTATGGGAACTCATGACTGTGGTTGCAGTGATGATGAGCTGCTGGGAAATACCAGAAGCTGGAGTATTACGTCTTTTGGCTTAGACAATGAGGGGACAATGTTGCTAGGGTTCTGGAATGAGGAAAGAACAGAGGGTTCAAAGGTCTGGAGATCCTTCTCAATCTAGGTCTGCTAGATCCTGGTGACTGTGACAAGGACAATGGGGTTGGTGGCTAGGATGATGATGACAGTGATCAGCTGTCTGATGGTTGATCTAGGGTGACTAGATCCTAGTGTCAATGACTGTGACAATGACTATGGCTGTGATGATGATGATCAGTCATCCGATGGGTGTGATAGGGAGCTGTGACTGGGATGACAACAATCAGTTGTCCAATGGATTCAATGGGAAGACAGTGACAAAGATAATGACAATTGGTCATTCAATGATTGCCCTGGGGCATGATGAGGGACAGTGACAAGGAGAGATGATGGGGTGGGCCCTACTCCATAACAGGAGGAGCTGAAGGAGACTCTGAATCTTTTGTAATGCTAGGTGTACCTCGAGGGATGTTCGACTTAATACTGGAGAGGTGGATGCTCACAAAGAGGTACCACAGTGTCTCTCCAAGCTAGCCAAGTATGAACTGAAGACAGAGGGTCGAAGATGATAACGAGGGTAGTACGATGACAACAAGAAGATTCATGTTAACAATGTACAAGAGACTGGGATGAAGGATATGATAGAGATCATAGACTGAGGACAAAGAATTGAGAACAATGAGGTTTGAGGATCTAGGATGAAGGACGTTGGTTAAGACCAAGGACAATGAAGAGAAACTCAGAAGACTTGAGAATCACTTGAGGACAGAGAATGGGTATGACCAAGATCATAGATTCAGAGTGAGGAACTAATGTACAGGTGATTCAGTATATATGGGTTCCAATCATGAGAGAATGGAACACTATGGAATGCTATGAAATGTGGGGATACATCGCCATTGTGAGAGAGACAGCTGTGGAGTAAATCATTCAATGAGAGAGCAAGAATGAGGAAGACAAAAGAAAGGACTGGAGTCAAGTCATCTGCCTTGGAATAGAAATGAACACATGAGTGATATGTCAGGAAGAGAAAGGTGAGGTGATGAGACAATAGTCCGAGAAGCTACTCAGATGAAGAAGTAAGTCTAAGAGACAAGGATTGGAGTTACCACCCAAAGGAAATGTTGGCAGCCTCAAAGGGAAGTTGACGAGGTCAACAAGAAGACAATTGTCTGTATAAGATGATAAACAAGAAGATAGAACCAAAGAAGAGGAAAAAGGGAAAAGAATTGTAACATGTGCTGTCCATGGCTATGACTCTTATCTCTAGGGTTTGGGGCATTCCCATATTAGTGACTCCTTAGTAGATTAGGTCATAACATGTACATACAGTTAGGATAGTTTATAAAGGCCAAGAGCTTGCCTGGGACATCTCCCCAGTCAAGTTCACTTAGAGATTCCCTTTAAACCTCCTTGTAATTTCCTCTTTTCTTGGCAAAGGTTGCCACCTCTGACATTTACACCTTCACTGGTTTGAAGTTGTTTCAGTATGACACTCTAGACATCATCAAGAATATGTTAGATGTCCACAAGGTCATTGCCTTAACATGTATTCATTTTCACTTTCACATCACATGACATGGGCCTAGAACCCATTCTCTTATCTCTTATCTATGACATCATATCTCATGGCATACATTATGCAACCATATGACTCATCTCATGCTAGTCATGATACATCATTCATTTCCCTTATTTATGACTCACTCTGACTCATACCATGGTTGACTCACAGTTACCACATGCATCATTCCTAGTCATATGATCCCTTATTGCTATTGGCTGCCACATCCCTTATCAAGGCTATGCCTTATCTGTACCACCATTCCCCTTGCAGCCATATGCTTCCCTCTATGTGTTTGTCAACACACATGACACATGTTCTCTCTTGTCCTCTCTTTACTCTTTACTGTTTCTACTTTATAACTTAATGTCTAGGTTATGTCAAGGGTCACAGCCATGCTGAGCAGTAAGAGCTGACTTGACATTGCATCTTAGCCAGACAATGGTCATAAGTGCTAATGCACTTGAATCTAGATCTATGCACACTTCCATTTCCATTACAGTCTGTGCATAGGCTGTGTTTCATCTTTATTATTCTTCCATTCTACCACACCTCATGTGCACCTCATGTTTCTCTTATCTTGGCTGTACCACAGCTTTACATGCCTTTACCTTGTGTTTCTCATTTCTGTGCAGTGCATGGTGTCAAAGTACCAAAGATAGGGGCAGCAAGGCCCAACTAGGGTAGGGTAAATACATGATGTTAATGTAACGAAAAGGACCCTCACCTCAGACTATGCTATAGAGTACAATGCACAACTAAGGTGAGGGGAGAAAGTTGAAGGAATAAATAGTGTCAAAGATGTGTGCTTGCTTAACTCCAGAAAACTCCAGAGTGGAGTAGGTGGGAATAGGCAATCTGTGTTAGGAAACAGCAAAGGTGCAGCAGCATATGTCTGGAGAGAGTAGGAGCACCACCAGGTGATTGACACAATGCTTAATACTAGAATAGGATAGAGTAAGTCCAAATCAGGTAAAGTAGAAAATGAGTGAGAAAGGTCCAGAGTTGGTCATGCAGGAGTGTCATATGCCGTCCAACTCCTGTCAACTCCTGTCAACTCCAGACCATCTCCAGTGCAATCTCTTTAGATACGCATCACCTGACTTCTGGACCACATGACATGACCTCATTTAGATTAGATTGGCTTATGTAACAAAACTGCACACCACTCCAGTCATCTGTATACCCAGTGCACAGCTCCGGCTCTTGTTTATCTCTTCCTCCATTTTACTCAGTATTTTAGTCATCAAATGTTCTGTATTATCAATCTGTAGTAAATCCTATATATCTCCATAGTATAAATATTCTGTAGTGTACAGTGTTGTACTTTAGTCAGAATATCAACTAGAACACCTCCTGTATTCCTAAATCCTTAACTCCTGAACTCCTCATCTCCTAACTTCTTAACTCCTGAACTCCACTCCTAAGGGTCCTGAACCTACACAAGGGCACAACACATAAGTCCTGCACCAAGGCCCACCCCTCCACACCTCCTGTTACAATCTTTTTCCTTTTCTTTCTTCTTGATTCGCTCATGTACACTTCGCTTATCTCCTTCCGTTAGTCTTTCCTCTTCTCATCGTTGAACAACGACTTTCTCTTGAGGCCATCAACGCTTCCTTCGGGTGATGACTCCTATCCTTATCTCTCAGGCTTACGTTCCTCCCTGAGCAGTATTCTGAACTATCGTCTCGTCCTCTCACCTTTCGCCTTCCAATGACTTCCTCGTGTTGTCATTTCCTTTCTAAGGTAGATGACTCGACTCCATAGTTCCTTCTTTTGTCTAGTCTTATCTTGCTCTCTCATTGGACAATTACCTCCGCAGCTGTCTCTCTCACGACGGCGATGTTCTCCCTTGTTCCATAGTATTCCTTAACATTCCATTCTCTCACGATAGGAATAGTTAAATACCAGATCGCCTGTACAATAGTTCTTCACTCTGAATCTACGATCCTTGTCATACTCATTCTCAGTCCTTGAGCGATTCTCAAGACCCGTGTACTTCCCTCGTCATCGTCCTCGGTCCTCTGTCTTTGGTTCGTACTTAGCTTGCTAGGAGAGATGCTGTGGTACCTCTTCGTGAGCGTCCGCCTCTCTTGGGTTAAGTCGAATGCCCTCTTGAGTACACTTAGCGTTACACCTCCGCATCTCCACAACTCCAACCCCCTGACCCCTAATCAGGAGCAAGGAGGACTGGTTCTGACAAGGAGCTCTAGAGATGTCTGGAGTTTATATTTTGACACATGGCTATGCTTTCTTATCTATAGAGTTTAGGGTATGCCATATTAGTGACTCATCAGTAGATCCAGTCACAACATGTACATACAGTAGAAGTAGTATATAAAGCCAGAGTGGCTTGCCTGGAATTCCTCCCCAGTCAAGTTCACTTTGGAGTTCCCCTTCATTGGTGTGTTCTCTGAGTGATTTCCCTCACTCTTGGCAAAGGTTGCCACTACATTGAAGTCTTCATGTTTGAACTGCTGATGTTGACATCTACAGTTTCACTCCTCTAAAGTCATTTCAGACAGTGTAACACACTATAACACATTGTACAATGCTGCACAGTCTGGCACAGCAACATACTGGTTTGCTGATGGTCAAAGCAAGGCTAGACTTCATGGAGGGCTGGGTCACACAATGATGCAAAATGCTTCAGGATGAAGATAGTGACCAAGATCTGCTTGCAAGAGTTGTTAAGATGAATTTGGCCACTGAAGTCTGCAATGAACTTATGGACCATTTAAAGTCTCAGATTGTAGAGGAGGAGGGGACTCTGATTCAGCTGAATGAGTAGTTAGCATAATGATTACTTATGTTCAGATAGTCAATTTCGTATGTTGGTTTACAAGCCACAGCTTGCAAGATCAACTAAGTGACTTGTAATAACGACAACACAGGCAATGGCTATACAACAGCATGCCACCACCATACAACAATGATGTGGGTGAGGACATGAGGACTGACAAGGGCTGCATCACAAGCACCACCACCACTGTACAATGGCAACATCAGTGCAATGGCAACCACTCCCCACCAGGACAACAATTCAGGTGATGGCTGTGCAACAGACTATACAATGATAACAGGCATAATCATGCAACATCAAAGATGACAAGGGATGCATGAGAAGTATACCACCACCACTGTATGATGGTAACAGTAGCACATTGGCAACCACGCCCCATCAGGATGACAACACAGGCAATGGCTGCACAATGGCATGCCATCACTACACAACAACAACACAGTTGAGGGGGCACAACCATGCTACAACAAAGACAACTAGGGGTACACAATAAGCACACCACCACTGTACAATGGTGACTGTGGCACATTAATAACCATGTCTCATGGGGATGACAAGAACAGGGACAAAGGCTACACAACAGCATGCCATCACCAATATGGCAGCAGTGGCAAAAACAAGGCAGGTGCAATGAGGTGCCCACCATGACAATGACAAAGGTAAGGAGAGCATAACACCTTTCCCCTCCCCATGATGACAACACAAGTGAGGGCTGCATGACAGCAAGCCACCATATGAAGACAACAGAGGTGAGGGGGTGCAACCACCTGAGGACAGAGACAAGGGGAGTGCCCTACCCCCATGACACTGTAGTTGAGGGCTGCACAACAAGCACCCCACCACCACCACAATATAATAATGAGGGTAACTGCCCTACAACAATGACAACAACATGAACAAGGGCTGTGCAATGGTGTGCCACCACCACAGCAATGATGCATGGGGGGGGACAAATGCACAACAATGAAGGTAATGAGGGTAGCATAATAGAGTGTCCTCTACCCCCATGACAATGCCTGTGAGGGCTGCATGACAAGTATGCCACCACCAGTGGTGCAATGGTATGATGCACTTCATGCAGCAGCATGCCATACTCCATGCAATGCAACCAGTGTCCTACCATCAGAGTAGCACATAGTGTAGTGATAATATATTGAATCATTTGAATGCAGTACAATCTAAGGTGAGATCTTACCTAGTTGTTCAACACTCTGTATTACTTCATCTTAGTTGGTCAATTGCTGCCCCTATTTAGTACTTTAACAAAAATAAACCTGTATAAATGAATTTGACATGTAGCACTGATCATGAAACAACAAATGTTCAATGTTAACAAACTTCACAGCAATGTCCACAATGTCCAAAATGACCTGCATGTCCACTTGAACCACTTTGGCAACAGCCATTCTAAAGTTAGAAACAGATCAAAAGAAAGAAAGATGAACATTCACATTGTGTGTAGCCACCTTGGATCATCACATCACATCAGATAATAGTGTCATGTCATATGAAAAGCACCAATTTGAAATATCAAGCCCTCCAGGTGTTATGATTCTTTTCTTCTTCTTCTTTTACATTTTCCTAGTCTTATCATTCATTCCAGCTCTTCAACTTCTTGTCAACTACTTCAACTTTCCTTTAAGGCTACCAGTGTTCCTTCCAGGTGGTAACTCTTATTTTTGTCTCTCAGACCTATTCCTTTGTCTGAGTAGCTCTGTGGACTGCCATCTCATCATCTTGCCCTTCTTCTCCTGATAACTCACTCAGTGATCATTTCTCTTTTGGCAGTTGACTCAATTCCACAGTCCCTTCTTTTATCCAATCTGTTGTTGTTCTCTCATTGGACAATTAGCTCTGCAGCTGTCTCTCTCAGGACAGTGATGTATCCCCTTATTCTATGATGTTCCATAGTGATCCATTCTCTCATGGTTGGAACACTTATATACCAACCACCTTGTACTTGTACTCCTTACACTGAATCTACATGATCCTATGTACCCATTCTCTGTCCTTGAGCAATTCTCAAGTCCTGTGTGCTTCCTCATCATCATCCTTCATCCTCTGTCCTTGGTTTGCACTTAGCTAGCTAGGAGAGACACTGTGGTACCTCTTCATGAGCATCCACCTCTCCAGTGTTGAGTCAAACATCTCTTTGTGGATGCCCAGTAACACCAGGCTGCCCTGGACCCTGGATTGATTGCAGGAAGAGATAATGGAAACATATGTACAGGACACCATAATGTACAGGACTCAGCCACCTTGTCACATTCAACTAAATTTTGGGTTTCCATTCAAAGAAATGGGCAGACCCCAGTCTGTTTTACTGAGCTAGAAGATGGTCAATGGTGATTGGCAACAATACTGAGTGATTCAATTGAATGTAGTGCACACAAAGGAATATGTATGTAGCAATAGTGGAATTTATATATGAACACAAATGTAGCTTCTGTGGTATGTGAATCAAAATGAACATTCATTGTTTTGTCCAATATTTTCTTATCAACATCCTATGTGCTGTAATGATGTCACACAAAACCAAGTTACAAACTCAAGGCACCACATCAACAAAAATGCACAATGTCAGAAATCATACCAATATACATTATCCTTCAGGCCACAGAGAATGTGTTTGGTGTGATGGCAAAATAAACCTGTACAAATGAATTCATCACACAGTGCCAATTGCAAAACAACACAACATTCAACATCAACAAACTTCACAGCAATGTCCATGACATCCAAAACAACCTGTATGTCCACTTGATTTGCTTTGGCAACAGCCATTTTGAAGTCAGAAACAGATTGAAAGAAAGGTGAATATTCACATTGTGTGCAGCCACCTTGGATCATCATGTTACATCTGATAACTGTGTCACATCATGTGAAAAGTGCCAATTTGAAATAATCCCCCCCCCCAACAGCCTTGGACCCTAAAAGGGTCCAGGAATAACTGACTATTTGTCAGTCATTCCAGTTAATCTGAGCCAGTCTGAGTCAGTCCACTATCCAGTTAATCCAGTTCTGGACTGTACATCTCTGGACTGCTCCAGATTATTATACTGTACTTTCAGGATACAATCCAGAGTTCCAGAGTAGTCATTTTAACACACAGAACCAGTAGTCCATAGGACTGTAAATTGTCCAGCAACATGGTTACTCACAACTACATGTGTATCACTGATTCATTGACATTCTCAATTTATGCAGCACTATTGATGGGATTCTTAATCACATAAATTTAAGCAACAGTTGAAGTCACAGCTAAACCATGTCAATGATGGAAATCAAAAGCATTGCCTGCAGAGGCCCCAGTGATCATTGATCATCAGTGACAGAAATGTGCCACTGAATAGAACTGACCAGGTGATCATTAGCAACTGATAGTGCTTTTCAAAACATCATTTATATTGGCACTGATGATGATTTATTTTACTTCCCACAGTGGCACCAAATCAGGCAGGCTCACAGGTCTGATTCACCACCAATGCAGCCACATCCACCGGCCTGTCCTTTTTTCTAACTTCATTGGCAGCGATTGTAATGTCCTCCCCGAATAGACGCAGACTGAGCGCGCTGTAGCATGCAGGTAAGCCATGTAGAAACACACACATGCCACGTATTAGTACCTTTTTGCTTTCTTGTCGATCATGAGCGCGACGGAGACGTTGGATTTCCACAATGGCAACGCGAGATCGCGCACAAGACTGAAAGGAAAGTGCATGTCAATGTCAGTTAGCACCACAACGCAGAAAAGCTCACGTCGCATCGCCAGACTCTGACGCCAAAAACCGGACGACGTGACTTCCAGAACCTAGCGACATTTAGCATCCCGTGGAAACACAGATCCTGAACCATGCACCTCTCGTCTCGATCGCCGACTTGAACGGCTCCTGAAAAGACGCACACAACGGATAATACCTCTCCAAGAGCACCCTTAGAGCCGCCACGTCCGCCGTCATGATCGCCACGGGGTCCACGTAGGGTAGCACGACCGGCAGACCTTCCCCCAGGATTCGAAAGTGCGCGTCCATGCCCCGCCCGGCGTCCTGCTTCGTGATGATCTTAGTGCCGCTCGTCATAAGGCGCATCCGGGTG
>JBBPTV010000443.1:0-22015 GCA_038094275.1 Tubosaeta brunneosetosa | reverse complement strand
AGCTCATGTAGGCCGAGGCACGAGGCCTATCATGATGGCTTGCATTCACAACCACTTCATTTCATTATAATGGGAAAATATATATACCTTGTATACATTCTCACAGCACATGATACAATGTGTTATAACTCACTATATCTCATTCTGCAAATTTAGTTTCTACAAACATGAACACATGATGACAAAACCAAAACTCAAGTCATCTTTTCTCATACAGTATGAACACCACCACAGAGAAATTCATTCCACAAATGCAAGCCCATTACCCACAACTTGCAGCACATCACCAATTAATCTTTTCACTCTTGTTGAGTCACCTATGTCATGCTATGATGATGGCTGTGTTGCCAATAATGGTGAGCACCTACATGACCACATTGCTGTGATCAAGTGATTAGTGCTATGGAGTATGTTTGTCCATGTTTATATTCACTGCAATCTGACATGTATGTTCAAAGTGGTGAAAGTAATTCATGATAATTACATGAATGTAGTGGTAAGCATGATCACTATTTAATGATTGTGATGGATTCATATATAATCAAAGCATAATTTGACCGCATTCTGACATATATGTCAAAATGCGGTCAAAATAATGTTTAATAGAGGTATAAATGCATTGTAGGTTGTGAGGGATTCAGATGTAACACAATTATGGTAAGATTGCAGTGACATGTTCCCACTATATGATTGTCTGTATTTATATTCACCGCGATTTGACACTATTGTCAAATTGCGGTGAATGTTCCACTGTAATAAATACAATACACCAACAATCTAATATGATTGCTAGATTGCTTTAATGTCTTTGCATGTTCACAGTAGTTCTCTTACACACTATTGTCATATTACAGTGACTCTAGATGCTATGTATTTGTTTGTTATTGTTGTGTTTTGCCGCAATTTGACACTATTGTCAGATTGCGGTAACTCTGTAGCTGTACTAAAAGACATTATCCAATAGTCAGGATGCACTATGTTTGTTTTGCCGCAATTTGACACTATTGTCAGATTGCGAGACATCTGTAGCTATACCAAAGAGACATTGTCAAGGTTCTACTGCAATTTGACACTACTGTCAAATTGCGGCAACTTCTATGTCTATACATGTTGTGTTTCACCGCAATCTGACATCATTGTCAAATTGCGGGAGAATATACACCCATAATCCTTGTTCAAAATAGCAACCAACAATGATAATACTCTGTCATATAACATATGTTCACGGTTAATCTTGCGTTTATAATGTCAAATGACCGCATTTCCACCCTCTGGTTTAAATGAGGTACAATGAAAGACATTTTGACCATGTTGTTGAAATGTGGGCGATCTCAATGTGGATGGGTAACCGCATTTTGACCCAAGGGGCCGAATGCGGTCATTTCCACTTGTATAAATGAAGTAGTACAACGAGACATTGGACACAAATGCAACAGTAACGATAGATTGTTTACACTCAAATAAACCTCCTCCGCACTCTGGACGGACCAGGCTCCCTATGATCATCAATGATGATGAGATCATCACTCCCGTCTTGAACATCACAAATAGGATCGTGTTCTTGATCATCAAGCTGTCGTCTCTTCCCCAAAGCTTTTTCAGACATACGACCAAACGAAATGTCAATGCGTTGAATATGGCCACGAGTCTTCACCCATCCTTTGAGCAGCAGCCGCTTTGCTGTGTGCTCGCCTGCAAGGTCAAGTACGGCATTGTACGCACCAAATTCCTTGTCTTCGAGAAGCAAGGTTTTCACACTCTTCCACATGTTTGAAAGTTCTTCGGCAGGTGTGGGGATTATGTCCTTGAGCCAACGGCCACCTCTGACAGCTCTAGAGTTGACAGGCTTCGCTAGCCTGAAGCGCAATAGGACATTGGTCATAGTAAGCCCTTTGGCAGCTGAGTTCTGATGAGCATGAGGGGGGCGGTACAAAAATGAGGAGCTCACTATGTTTGTCCATAAGGAGCCTCAACTGCTCAAGTTCGATGTCAGGGAGATCACGCTTTATATTCTCTCGGTTCCTGACAGCCAAAGGCGATCTTTCGTCAAGCATGCCGATGATGAACCCCGATGCCATCGTAATGAACGGGGAGGGCAAGTGGACGCCTTTTCTGCTTTTCCTCTCCTCCCATGTCATGGTGGCAATATGATTGGCAACGGTTTCCATGGAAGCGCAAGATGGTGCATCGAGTTCTGCGGGACCGAAGACATGAGGGAGCATTCCAGCAAAAATGAGGGCGATGAACATGGCAAGAGCATGGAGTGGGTTGAGCAGAGGATCGTAGTTCGTATGTACCCACTGATACAATGAGCGAGACAAAACATCCTTTGCTGGTATGGACGCATTTTTGATGGACCATTCTGAGGGGAGGCACCTCTTGTGTAAGATCTTGTGGTAGTCAGTGAGACGATGCTTCGAAGCATCCCAGGGAGCACGAGGATCGTTGAGGTTGATGAGCTCTGAGGACAAGAGGAGATCGGCATCCCTGACCTGTCTGGGTGTGAGGACTTTGGTGGTGGACTTAACACGACCAGGCTCAGCAACGTTCAAGGGGAGCCATACATCATGAAGGATAGTGGCGGAAGCACGACCACGCCTAGCTGGGAGATGTTGATCACCAGAACTGGCCCAAGGAACGTGATTTATGTTAAGCTTGACTACAAGGGCAGCCAGTATAGATTTGAAGACGTCAAGGTCAGAGGTAGCTCGAAGAGGATCTCTGAAACGATGATGACGTGCGGCGCGGTCACCAAGAATGTCCAAAGCAGCAACCATGATAGGCTGGAACAACCCCCCCTGAATGAAAGGAGGGTCTCTGCGCTTGTTGGCACCATCAACGATCTTGTCTACGAAGAAGGAAATGGGTTTTCCACCACCATGAGGGAATTTGAGAGAGTAAGGAGCGATGAGATCTTGATGAGATGGGTCATGATCAATGGGTGGGTGGGGGTCATTGCGGATGGGATCAAGAGCAGAGAGTAGATAAGGGAGAGTGTTGTCATCATATGAGAGGGGGTTCTTGGATTTCAACCAGGTTCTCAGAGCAGACCTACGGGAGATGCCAAAGTCTCTGGCAATGAGATTGCGAGAATCAATGAGGGACTGTATTTGAGGATTGAGAGCGTTGGAAACGAGGGTTTTGACGTCTTGAATGTAGACAGAAAGAGAGATCTCGAACACGTACTGCAAGAGATCTCTAAAAAAAGAGCTCGAATTTGTGAGGGTAGAAGGGGGGCTGACTGTCCTGAGAAGGGGAGCCGGGTTGTCGATGGCATCGGTAATGAGGAATCTTGCTTCGAAATACTAAACAAAAAGAAGGAAAGAGAGATTAGAGACAAGGGACTTAAAAAAGAAAGATAGAGGAAGGGAGGGGACATATTAGGAAGGGAGAGGGGCACTAACCTGGGTGTATTGCTTGCCATAGGTCAAGTCTTGAACACGGGTGGAACCCATCAAGGGGTGCTTTGTGGAGGGGTGGTGTGGCCAAGCGGAGGTGTCCAAGTCAATTTTATTGATGGCGAGCATTGGAAAGGAGAGGAGGTGTTTGTTGATACAAGGAGCACCATCATGAACTATGCCTAAAGCAAGATGAAAGGGAAGCATGAGTTTCTTGCAGAGGACTTTTGCTGAACCTGTATGGGCATAGTTCAAGCAGCGCTCAAGCATGGACATGAATTCTACGTGGTAAGGGTTTACAGGCTTTCCGAGAAAAAGGCCATCACGACGATGAAAGTTCCAAAGAGTCTCGATCGCAGAGGTAAGAGGATAAGTTGACCAGTTTACGATGTTGGGTATGATCTGAGGAAGAAGAGAAGAAGAAGGGAGGGAATTGGATATAAGAGAGGAGGAAAGGAAAGGAAAGGGAAGGGAAACGTACGTCTGGTTTGAAGGGCTGAAGGCAAGCCTTGAAAGGATCCATGACATCAGGGTGAAGGATATACTGACACAAAGTTGCGATGATTTCATGATAAATGGATCTGAGTAGGAGAAAGACAGAAGGTTAGAGAAGGGAAGTGGAGAGAAGGGAGGAAAAGGAAAAGGAAAAAGAGAAAGAGAAAGAGAAAGAGAAAGAGAAAGAGAAAGAGAAAGAGAAGAAGGGAGAGAGGGAAGTAACACTAACCTTCCATTCTTGTGGACGGTTCTAAGGCGAGCGACGTCTAGAGAGAAAGTTTGCTCGAGTCTGAGAGCTTGTGGCTGGTTTTGTTGTCTGAGGGCGTCCTGATAGCGACGGTGAGGGAGAGCACGTTCACAATGAGACTTCCTGTCTTGAAACCTCCTCTTTGCTGCTTGAGTTGTAGCGAGAGTGCCTGCCATGACGGAAGTTGCAAGACCTAGCTGAACGTAATGAAATCTAGCTTGATCGCGTACACGATGTGCGATGGAGTTATAAATCTGAGAGTGAGTGCCGACGAGGAGGGGGGCAGGATGATGATGATTGTTTTGGTTATGAGGAGGGAGATTGTCGTGATGTAGTTGGTCGAGGGGTGGGGGGGACAAGATGGAGTTTATGTTTTGAAGGACAAAGTCGAAGGGACGGATAGAAGAGTTTGCCTGAATGTTACCATAATATTTTGAGAAAGCGAGAGGGTAAGAGTTGTAAGAGAGGGAGCCATCTTCATTCTGAGGAAATAGGGAGTCAGCTGCTCTAAGGTTTGCGAGAGCACCTGAGTCACGAAAAATATGAGGAGCTCTACGATGTACGCGGAAGCCATCTCGAGTGTAAACGGGCAAGTCATGACCTCTACGAGAGTGGCGAAGGTCAACTTGGGAGCGATCTGGGTCATTTTTAGGCAGGTCATAAAGGTCGCCATGAAGTTGATGAAGGAGAGCGCCTGATATGTTGCGCCATTGTTGTACATCTTTGAACCTGGTAAAGAGGAGGAGAGGAAGGTGAGAAGAAGGGACAAAGGCGAGGGGAAGAGGGAAGAGAAGGACATACAAGACATGATGAGCAAGGGAGAAAGCGAAGAGACGAATATGAGAGAAGTCTCTGTCCATGTTCCAAGTGTCGCCCTCCTGTTCTATGAGACGAGGGATGGAGGAAGAGCAAACAGGCTGATTTTGGCCATAGCGGAGAGAGATTGCGACGGGGGAGTTGTTTGTGATGAAGTTGTCAGAGGACCAAGACCTGGGAGCGTCATGAACCCAAGGAGCCCAACGCTGTCTCATGAGAGCGCTGAGTTGACGTGTTTTCTGTAGGGTGAATTGTAGGGAGCGAGTGCGTTCGTCGAGCCTGCCTCTATGAAAGGGAAGGGAGAAAATTGATAAGAGAGGAGAGGGAGGGAGGGAAAGGACGTACAACAAGTCAGTGACACGTTTTACTGCGTCCCTGTTCAAGGGGACGGGATAGGAGTTATTGCAGTGAATGTCCTGAAAGTTCATTGTGGAGAGGAGGTGAGCGAAGAACATGACTGCCATACAGGCGTGATGTTCAGACAAAGCTGAGGAGGGAGCGATTATGGAAGTGAAGTCAGGGACGAGGATGTTATTGAGGGGGTCGTTTTGGTCAAATTGAAGGAGGAGGGAGTTAGGGACGAAGGCGAGCCAAATGTCTTCCTGACCACGAGAGCCTATGTGAAGCATGCGACCTGAAGTGGAGAAAGGCAAGGATACGGGAGAGTTTGGCCAAAGCTTATTGAAGTTGTTGAAGGAGAGGGAGATGTGCCAGTTGTGAGCGTTGTGGAGGAGAGGGGAAGGGAGGACGGCATCGAGGCCGAGTCTATCGCCGAGATAGAAAGTGAAGTCGATGAAGTGAGCATCTACGAAGGGGGCTACGGAGGGGAGTCTAGTGTTGAGGAGAGCGTCGCGATCTATGTAAAGGGACCACCTTGAAGCGAGGATGTTAGCGGCGTTGTTTTTTCTGTTGTTTTCATAAAGGTTTCTTAGGAGGGAGAGAGCAACTGGAGTGACGTCTTTAGCCTTGAAGTCCCTTTCGAAGTCTCTGTCGACGTCGGCATGAGTGCTACGCATGACTGCGTGAGTGATTGTGGACTGAAGGATGGGATCGTCAGCCAGAAGGTGGGGAGGGATGTGAGCAATGTCGAAAGGATGTTGATGGATGAGAGGAGCGAGGAGTGGATCATGGGGATTGTTGTCGTCTAAGTGGGGAGGGAGGTCTACAAGAGAGATGGGGGAGTGAGGAGAGGAAAGAGCAGGGGAGCTAGGAATGGAGATGATGTCATGGATAGAACGCTGAGGAGAGCTATGAGTGGCGAGGAGGAAGGATAGTCAGTGTTGGAGAAATGAGGGAGAGGAAGGGCATACTCAGTGGAGGAAATTTCGAGGACGTCTTGGGGGTCTTGCAAGGGGGGGACGTTTTGTGGGGGGAGAGGGAGGAGAGGAGGGAGGAGAGGAGGCATGAGGAGGTGAGGAGCGAGCAGGGGAGTGGTTAAGGTGTGAGTATGAGTGGAAGAAGAGGAAGGAATGTGGAAGAGGGAGAGGAGTGGGAGGGGGAGGTATAAAAGGGAGAGGAAAGCGAAAGGGGAGTGCGCTGAGTTGGAAGGGTAAGCGGGGGGAGAAGGAACGTGTAGAGCGCGGAGTGTAAGAATGAATTGAGAAAGCGGGTACCTCAGGGAATGAGTAAGGGATGAGAGAGGCGAGGAGGAGAAGCGAGAAGGGGAGGCAGGGGGAGAGGGAACCACGTACTTTGAAAAGCAGGGAGGGAGAGTGAAGAGGGGGGACATGGGAAAGGACAAGGAGGAATTGATTCAAGAGTGCAGCATAGTAATATACAGGACATGGAGTGAGAATCAAAGGGCGATGTAAGGAGGCGAGGAAGGGGAAGAAGGGAAGACATATTAAATAACAGAGGGAACAAGGAAGAGAGTGGATAGGAAAGGGGGGAAAAGAGAGCAACGAAGTGAGTCAACCCAAGTTCTGAGAGCCCATCAAGACATCCATGGATACGATCTCTGGAGGGGAGATGTCAGGATTATTGTGAGGGAGGGGGCGGGGTGTGTGTGGTATCTGAGAGGACTGTGCTGATGGACGGAGGGTGCGAGAGCGAGGTTTGGGGGCGAAGTCAGGTTGAGAGGGTGGAGGTAAGTCTACACGGACACGTTTCTGTATGCTAGGGGCACGAGTTGCTGTAAAGGAGAAGAAAGAGTGAGGTGGCAGTGGACAGTGAAGGAAGAGAACAAACGAGATATGAATTCGACCGGGGACGTCTGTCTCTTTGAAGAGGAATCTGCGGGAGGGTTAGCACGTTTGACCTGTGAGCGTGTGAGGGGGGGTTGTTTTGAGCGAGAAGAGGGACGTTTGGATGAGGTGGCTAAGAAGAGGTGCATGGATATGAGTTGTAGAAAAGGAGGGGAGAATCAGGACATACTATGAGGGGGAGGATCTGCAGGAGCAGGATCATAAGGGTGAAGGTCATCTATGGACCTGCGTATGCCTAAATGGAGGCAAGGGAGGAGCAGATGAGCAGATGAGTCAAGCATACCTTCTACAGGATCTTGATGAACGACGGGACCTGTCGAAGCAGGGTCAGGTCTGACTAATCTGGGAGAGGGGATTTGTGCAACACATCACCGCAAATTGACCGAATAGTCTGAATGCGGTGGATGTCGGTGTGACAAAATACCGCAAATCAACCGAATGGTCCGAATGCGGTGAATGTCAGTGTGACAAAACATCGCAATATGACCCAACGGTCTGAATGCGGAAATTATGTAACCGCCGCCGTACAACATATGTCCACACATCATATGATATCAGGCAAGAACTACTCACTTTGAAACAACAATAGATTCTCTTGTGGGATCAGAGACGGCGTGAGAGGTTGAGAGGGTATCGACGGATTGGGCACCTCCATCATTTTCTTTGAAGCTCTGATTGACGTCTTTGGCTTCTGAGTGAATGGGGCACAAGGTTCTTCAACGATATCATTGTTGGACTCATTTTCATCGTCCATATCGTCCTCTGGAGGTGCACTGAGGGCGGAGCTAGATGTAGCACCATCGAGATCATCAACAGTCATCATCTCATCGCCATCATATGTTGCAGGGGGGTCTGTGCTGCCATCAGCCGCCAATGCATCGTCATCCGTATTAGCGTTTTTGTCATGGCCACAGGTGTGCATCTCTACGTCACTGACGACATTGGCTTTCTCAGGTTCAGCAATGGCCACTCTTGCTCGATTGAGCCTCTCTGTATGGATCAACAAGCACCATCAGAAGACATACGTCTGATGCACTCAAGGATTCTACGCACTGGTGAGTTTTGCAAACGCCCCGTCCTTGACACCATCGCCCTCATCATAGTCCTTCTGTTGAGTTCTTGCTACTTCGTCCAGAGGCCATTGGTTGATCGCCTCAAGACGCATCTGTGTATCCACTGCAGAAAATAAACACTCGATCGCGCTTCGCTCCTCTGCCTCTTCCTCTTCCTCATCGTCCGTCTCTGCTTGTTCTTGCTCGTCCTCATGCAGATAAGTGAACTGGAACTCCTCAGGTTTGGAAAGCTTCGCATCCCCGCTCACAATATCCTTCATAGTCTTCTCTGGGTTGCGGTGCAGATACGAACTGTACGTCAACATCTGTCGTCCGACATCAGCAACGCGCCCACTTGTCTCCCAGTCGCATACATCAATCGATCGCTCACCTTGACCAATTCCTTCAATGGCCCTTGGACTTCAGTGCGCACCGCCTGGCTCTTCTTTCGCTTCTTCTCTCTCTTCTCCTCCACAACTTCTTTCTCCACGTCCCATGCGACACGACACCCTTGCACCACGTTGATCACTTTCTGTATCATGTCTTTGTGTTCCTCCATCGTCTTCCCTAGTGCGTACCGCTCGTTCTCCTCATCCACGTTGAACTCTGACTCCATCGCACACGTCGCGCTGTACCCGATTCCATCCGGCCATGTAAGAAGCATACCGTTCACAGGCAACCCCTCTTCTGCAGCCCGCCCCCTCCCTTTCTTCATTGCCACCGTCATTTGCAACTCGATCAACACCCGCATCTGTGCTGCAGCCCCACCCTCTTTGTTCAGCAGCTTTGGCCGGTATGCATAGATCACACAGAATTCAGTGATGGCAGCACTGATCGTGTCCTTGCGGTTTCGTGATTCGCTTGGGTCCTTCGTTGACCCCCATCCCACAGTGTGGAAGTTCAGCACCCGCAACACCCGGTGCATCTCATCTTGGCTATACCTCAGCTGATGCATCCGACGCCACGGCTGCAGCCATTCACGCTTCGTCGCCTGCTGCAACATGGTCCGCAGCATCTTCTTCACCATCTCGTCCACCACATGGCACTCCGCGTTCAACGCCTTCGCCAACAACCCCCCTGCCCGCCACCCCATCTGTCAGCATGCTCCATGCACAACCACACAGTCCAATCCACTCACCGCCATCCTCCTGGTCGTCCTCGTCCTCCTTCTCCTTCTCCTTCTCCACCCCCTTCCCCATTGACTGCCTCCCCTTCCCCTGTGTCTTCTTCCCCGCCCCTTCCAGATTCATCGCCGCCTTGTTCTCCTTCGTAGACCCAGGCCGTGCTGGCATCCCACACTCCCCCATCTCCTTCTGCATTCGAAGCAGCGTCCCCATGTTCTCCAACAGCGTGTAGATCAGCTGCATCCCTTGCCCGTCAGCATATGTCCTCTCTAATAAATATCTCCCCAACACTCACGCTTCTCAGATACTCGCTCATCGTAGACGGCTCCAGATCAGGATGTGCGAAGTATGCCCTCACCATCTCGGCCGTGGCAGAGCCCATCCTCCATCCTCCCCCCACCACCTCCGATTGATATACAAGCGGGTTCCACCACGAAGATATCTGTCCTTGCTACGTCAGCACGCCCTTCCCACACCCCACACTCCACGCTCCACCTCCCCCGACACACTCACCTCTGTCAGTGCGTCCCCCACACGCCCCAGCTGCTTTGACATCGTCTTCCACACAGACGCCGACATGAATGGCATGTATTCCTGGTCGAACACGTCCCCCCTTGCCTCCAACACGAACTTTGCCTTTGACGCGCTGTACTTCCATGCCGTCTTGGCCTCCTCGCATGAGCCATCGAACCTATCCTCTGTCACCATCTTCGAATACACGTCCCTCATCTGCTCCACCACCTCCACCACATACTCCCTGAACTTCTCTCTCCAGGCCTTTGTCGACGTCCCAAAGTTCTGCCACATGTCCCCCTCACCGAACTGGAGTCGGTACACCTTGTTGATCGCCTCACGAACCTCGTCGTTGATCGCCTCCCTCACTGGCTCAGCGCCACGTAGCGACGCCACGCGTTCCCTGAGGTAATCTGCTGCGGCGTGCACCGCCCCCTCGTCTGCCGACGTGTCGCTCCCGTCTGCGATCCTCTGCATGCGCTGCACCTTTTCCTCGTCCCACTCGACCGTGTTGAAGCACCATTCCAGCCGCTGCTCCAGGAACTTCGTCAGCAACACCAACATCTGTCCATCGCGCCACGACGACCATGTCAGCATCTCGCTCGGATCTGTCTCAGTATGGGAACGAATGCTCACCCCTCCTTGTGGCGACTTCATCTCGTCGAGGAACTGCGATATCTTGAACATGTCCGAATGAACGTAGTGTGTGGACGAGATCCCCACGGTGCGCTCGAGCAGTTCCCAGACGTAGTCCTGTCTGAGGAGCCACCCTATCTTGTGACCGTGCGTGTTCGAGCGCACTCCGGAGGGTGGTTCGCAGTCCATCCACGTCTTGTTCTGGGTCTTCATCTGCTTGAACATCTGGACGATCCCCTCTTCTGCGCTCTCTGCGTACGAGTAGAGCCTCTGGTTCGTCGACAGATGCACGCCGACGTCGTGCCCCCCTGCCTCGATTTTGTCTGTCGAGTCGAGCGTGAGCCATTTCCCATGCGACCTGTATCGGCGATGTCACACGCTCACCTATGTCATACAGTGCGACGACCCATGTCCCGCCGAGACCCACGACCGAGCGCAAGTACTCTTCTTCCTTCTCTGCCTGCTCTAGCTCATCTGGATGGACTACTTCGTCGTCGTCGTCGTCGATCTTCGAGCGAAGATCCTTCAAGTGTTTCGTGGTCGCCACCAGCTTTGACTTGCGCTGTCCCAACCAGTCCACCAATGCATGTTGTCGATGGCGTCCCCCTGCTGCGACCACCGTCGGACTCTTTGCAAGGTCCCCGACCTTGTCGCCTTCGAGCTCTAGAACGGGCAAGTGAGTCCCGTCGATCTTCTCGTCGTCTGCGGGCACTGATTTCGCAAGGTCTATGTTCAGAATGTCCCCTGACTTCACGAGGAGAGGGACAGCGTGAGCGACGCGGAAGCGATGTAGTCCGTTGAGATTGAACGAATCGAGCAAGTTCCTCTTCTCCGAGTCGTTCAGTTTCCTCGTGTTGTAACGACCAAACTCCAGGTTTCTCTTCACGATATCGGTCTGTGCGTACCCAAGGAATGCCTTCCTTGACTTTTCTTCGAGATCGTAGTACTCTTGTAAGTACTTGTCTATCCATTTCGGTGCGATGTCTGTAACCCCTTCCCTGCCTGCAGGCATCGTCGCAGCATTGCCAGCGCCCTCAGGTGGGGGGTACTTCTTCAGGGCTGCCTTCCCCTTTGCTTTTGGTGGCATGTCTCGACTCTTGTAATATACGTTTGGATGTCAAGTCGATAGGTTTGATGTGGTGCAGTCGAATGGTGTATACCCTGTGGACAAACCCTCGACCCAGACCATATGCATAGTGTGACATATACGCCTACTACAGCATGGCATACAGCATGACGTGCAGGGTCACATCTTGATTGATAATAACTGGTCACGCTGTCATTGCACAAATTCAAATATGTTCCTCCGAATCACTTTACAAGCAGACAGTTGCACATCTACCTACGGTTCTTAACTATTCCGAGGTATTTGTTTCATATTGACAGGCAATGATCTACTGACCAAATGGAGAATATCATTTACCGCAATCAGATTATAAGGTCTAAATGCGGTAAATGTCCTGTTTGTGTCATACATGGTACATGTGTGGAGTTTGTGAGTGTATACTATTCACCGCATCCAGACCATATTGTATGAATGCGGCAATGTAAACACGAAAACATATCACCATCCTAGCTATATTTGAGTGTATTGTTTAAATCGCATGAAATATGACCGCATTGCAACCATATAGTCTAAATGCGGTGATTAGTCGTGCAAAATGTTATCATTGCAATTGTTTGTCTGACTAATCACCGCGTTTTGACCATATGGTCAAAATGCGGTGATTAGTCATATCACAATTCATCCACGTGGTCCAATTTCACGTCTTGGGATATATAATATGATACATGGGCTCTGGTGCATTTTGCTTTGTTTGTTTACCGCATTCAAACCATATAGTCTAAATGCGGTAGTTTGTGGAATTCAGAATGCCTTGTTCATACCATTAGATATACATTGTACAACATTCACGTACACGCAGCACAAATTTTATCCATTCCATACCATTATAACTGCCACAATGGTACTTAGTCGCTGAAAACATCAGATGAAGATGGATGGAAATCCTCATGCACATCAGCTGCACGCTCAATGCTCACAATCTCCACCTCGTCATCATCCTCGGCAAACGCCTCAATCGGAAGCTGATGATAGATGGTCCTCTTCCGAGAGCCACGCTTGGGCTGCTCCCGTCGTTCAGGAGAGAGTGGGAGTCGCTGAGTCCCATCCATATTCTCTTCCGGATCAAACATCTTCAGCAACCCTAGCATCTCAGACGACGTCTTCGACCTCCAATACCGTACAAACCGCTCATATGCCTTCTGCGCAACCCTATATCATTTGCAATCTCATGGTCAGTCTCTCACTCTCAGTTGCGTGTCATATAATCCTGACTCACTTGTTCATCGTTGCCCTCGCACTTAACATTGCACTCCCCTCCCGCCACGTCTCAATCATCACCTTGTCACTGATCTCCATCACCTCCCCCACTATCTTCTCCAGACCACCTATCTCACTCGACAATTTCATCAATCTCTCCACAAGTGACGTCATGATCCGCTCGCTCTCCGGGTCGTGTTGAAAAGGTGTGTTGTCTTCAAATCTCTCGTATTTCTCTGGAAGCATCGATATGCTCTCTCGACACGTAGGACAACTCCACACACGATCCACCGTGTGGTGCGCCACTTCCAGCCATGATTGCACCTTGTATACTACAGTCCACGAACGTATCGTGCACAACGCACAGAACATATGCCCGCACCAACCACGTGGTCGAGAAACATAGCATCTGCACACAGATACGTCAGTGCTCTCTTGTCTCCTTTGCCTGACAATGGAACTCACATAGTGTCTCGACATCTGCTCGTCAAAACGTCAGTCATATCGTTTCCCATCTCACGATCCTCTGATCTGACTCACATTGCACACCCATACTCCGTCTCTACCACTCGCGATATACCCCTCATCTCTCCGATCTTCGTCAATAACCAAATCTCCTCCCTCCGCTTATCCTCTGACTCATTCTCATCAGTGTTCGCATTCGCTTTCATCATCATCTTCGATTCCATCTCCATCCTCTCCAACTCCTCAATACGTGCATTCAATGCTTCGTTCACTTCCTCCAATTCTTTCAGCCGGGCTTCATAATCAATGCGACTCGCCTTTGACTTTCGCTTCCTATCCCCTTCTCCCTCATCACCTTTCATCATCTCTCTCTCCTTCCGCTTCCCACTTCTCACTTCAGATCCTTCCTCCTCCAATCTCATCGTATTCTCCTGCTCCTCATTCTCATATGCCTGGGCCTCTGTACATAGCTTCATATCAGTACCCATATCACTCTCATCACTCACTCTGTTCAATCTGATAGAAATTCACAATCTGTGCTTGCTGGATCTTGATTCGTTCGATCGTTCGACGTGCACTCATCCTAGACGTTTGTAAGATGAGATGGATGAGATCTAAACAAGTCGCATTCACTTATGACAAATCATCACTCTTTTTCCCACTTCATATATTGCCGCATTTGGACCATGTGGTTCAATTGCGGTAATTCACCATCTATTTTCTCACATGCATTCTTGTCTTCACCTATGTTATATCATGTAAGATTATATGCCCTGATTGTGTGTCACCGCAATTGGACAGTAGTGTCAGATTGCGGTAAATTCTGTGTCTGTCCATGTTGTGTTTCACCGCATTCTGACACTATTGTCAAATTGCGGTAGAATATATACTACATTTTATTGTCATTCTCACTCAAATTGCAACTGAAAATGTTAAAACCTTATCATTTCACATGTTTGCTCTCTCATTTCTGCTTATATAATGCTGTGATTGCCTTATTTGGCTGGCTGAACCCCACCTTGACCCTAACCGTTTTAGAAAAACACAGTAAAATCCAATACATCAAAGGGCGGCATTGCCATGTCTTCAGCTGCCTTGCAAAGGGTTGTAGCCATACGATACGGTGTTTTCTTGATACCGGGGATCGTGCGTCGACTGGGAACATGCACAAGCACGTAAAATCTTGCTGGGGCGAACAAGTCTTGAAAAATGTTGCAGATGCGGCGAACTTGGAAGCCGCACGTCGTGGTATCAAAGAATATGTAAAAAATGGCTCAATCGAAGGCGCTTTTGAGCGAAAGGGTAAAGGCAAAGTCACTTACTCACACAGGCCACATACGCGAACTGAAATAAAGTGTGTGATATCAAATGGGCCGTTCTGAATGCTAACGACACACAATGTCAATAGGGCCAAGATTGTGCGCTGGGTAGCCGAGAACCTGCGACCGTTCGACATAGTGCAAGACCGGGGTTTCCTATCGTTAATGAAAACAGGACGACCAGAACACTACATACCTCATCCGACTACTGTATCGCGTGACGTGCGCTTAGTGTTCGTGAACGTCCGCAGACGAATTGCTAGGATGCTTCAGGTCAGTATACTTGGCCATACACAAGCACATCTACGAATGATCACTTACAAGGAGTACGATGGGGAATTGAGCTTCGCCACTGATGCGTGGACATCGCCCAATCACAAGTCTTTCGTCGCCGTTACTGTCCACCTGGCGTGTGGGGGGAAACCTACATCGATGGTACTTGATATTGTAGAGGTTGCTGAGGCGCATACCGGCGTGGCTCTTGCAAGCGCGTTTGCAAAGATCCTAACAGAATTCGGCATAGCCGATAAGGTAAGTTGCCTTGATGCATACGAAAACCACACCTGAATTTGTATGAAAGATATTGAGCGTCACGGCTGACAATGCATCAGCTAACGATACGATGGTTGCTGAACTTGCCGATCTCCTTGCGCACTTTGCTGGACATGCAGGGAGGACCCGGTGCTTCCTTCATATCGTTAATTTGGTAGCAAAGACTCTAATTAGGGAGTTCGACATACCAAAACGGCGGGGCAAAGATATGGATAGTGAGCCGGCTGCATGGTATGATGGGATTGAAGACGAGGGCCTGCAAACGCTTGTTGAGGCGGCCGATGAAACCGATGATGGCGATAAGCTTGATGGATGGGTTGACGAGGTTGGGCTGCTGAGTGACGAGGAGAAAGCACAGCTGGACGGCCACCTTCATCCACTGCGTTTGCTCCTTGCGAAGGTGAGTTCGCAGACACACACAGTGTGATGAAACTCACCTGTTATCACCGGTTCTAGCTTCGAAAGTTAGCGTTCAAAATTATACACTCCAGCACAAAACTTCTCCCAGCTTGGAACAGTATCCTTGAAGAGCTCGAGCTGCCCGTCCGAAACCTTCCACGTGACGTTGCGACCCGATGGAACTCCACGTTTGATATGTTGCATTTTGCATTAGAATATCGGCGCGGGATTGATACAATAACCGACAAGCACAAGCTTGGGTTGAGTAAATATGCCCTTGACGAGCATGAGTGGGGGCTTGCTGAGCAGCTGCGAGACGTCCTCAAGGTTAGTGCCTTGCTTGCCCATGTTGACACCTCATGGTGAATCACATGACCCAGATTTTGAAGGACGCTACCCTGTTCTTCTCGCAGTCGACGCCCTCCCTTGCCATGGTAATACCAGCCATGGACTACATTGACGAAGCTTTCACCACAGGCCAGCTCAACAAGCACCACCTCAATCCCGCAATCCATGCTGCCATTCGCCTCGCCAAACAAACTTTGAACCGGTACTACTCGCTAACCGATGAATCTGAGCTGTACCGCATCACAATGGGTATATCTTTGTATCCTCTCAGTACAAAAAAATGACTATCTATCTAGTGCTTCACCCTCAACACAAGCTTGAGTACTTCCGCTCTGCAGGATGGTCATCGGATTGGATTACCACGGCGGAAACTCTTGTGCGCAATGTCTATAACAAAATGTATGCATCCTATACCGTTGAAAATGCCGATCAAGCACAAGGAGTGGACTCGACTACTGATGGTCAGGTAAGTGGCTGATCTGTGATGTGCATGGTGCCATCTAATGCAATCTAGACCTCTGACAATGTATTTGACAACCTTCCCTCACTCGCTAGAACGAAATCCAAGCAGCATCTTGATGAATTGGACTTATACCTCGCTGCCGCCATTGAAAATGTCACTGATGGACTTGCGTGGTGGACTGAACGCCGTGAAATGTATCCTCGACTGTCTCGCATGGCAATGGATTATCTCTCAATTCCAGGTAGGTCATTTTTTTGTCATGTGGTATCTGTGTATTTACTGTATTTATGTGTTTTAGCAACATCTGTGGATGTTGAACGGCTGTTTAGCCGTGGGCGAATCCTTCTCCCTCATGTTCGCAATCGCTTGAAGGCACAAACCACTCGTGCACTCTTATGTCTAGGTGCCTGGAGTCTGATGGGGTTTGTGAAGGATGCTGATGTGAAGAGTGTTGTTTTGATGGATGATGTGGTGGGTGGAGAGGAGATTGTTCTGCCAGATGGATGGGATTCAATCGACACTTTGTAGTAGCTGTTCTATATGTACCCTTGGGTAATACCCATATGGGGTATTACCCATGCATCCATCTATATACCCATGGTATGATGTACCCATGGGTACATGGGTATGGGTTTGGTGTGGGTAGGGTACAGATTGATGTTGTGAACCCATGGGTTTACCCATGCAGGACTCTAATAAAGATAGGCAATGGCACTCTTCAATCAGTTGTTTGGAACAACCTATAGCCCAAGCCATTTTCCAGACCACTTATCACAAATTCCTCATATTGGAAAGCCAATGCTTGTGGCCATCACCAGACCACTTATGGTGTGGACCAAGTGTAATGAGTGGCTCACGAGGTATCTTTTTTACAGTTGGGTCATATAATTCGAATCCAGCAGGATCATATTGATGCATTTCAGCTGTAACAAAGTCACAGCTTAAATGCATACCACAATCAAAGGTGATACCCTTCTTGATTAAGTCTGGACCCTGGCATCTTGCAGGATCCTTTCCTATCTGGTCCAGGACCAATTGGCACTTGACAAAAAGAGGGATTGTGTGTGATGTTGTTTGGCTCCCATGAAGGCCTAGGAGTTTGTGACGATGGGTAACTGTGGCCTCACTAAACAGGACTGAGACATTAATACTTAGAATAACTCATAGGTACCTCATCTGAATTCCATGCTCTGCAAGCAAGATCTTGCTGATCATCTTTTTATTGGTTAGGTTCCATCAATGGTATTCTTGAAGGATTTCTGTAACCTGTTCATCATGAGAAGATGCTGCCCTCCTGTTACTTCACCAAGTAGATGCATGAGGAGATGATGTACTCACAGCAATCCTTGAATTGATTTTTTCCTGTGGGGTTTGGAACAAAAGGCACAAAAGTATCATTTGATTGTTCTTCAGTGTTGGACATGAAGAAGAGTGATGAAATCAACAGTACCAACACATCAACAACATATTACTAAGTCAAGCTACTCAAAATGGCAACCAGCATTAAAATTGGTATCATATCTCACTATAGTATCTCATACAAATGACTACCTCATGATAGAAATGTGGGATATCAGTGCTGAATTCAAGCAGATTGCTCTCTTTCCATTTCTTCAACAGACCTACAAGAGATTTCAGCCATGTTGAGTTTTTGGGTGGAGGTATGCTACCATGAAGACAATGAGATGCAATGATGCATGAACCACTGTTAACAGCGAATGTGTTGGCATAGATGCCACCCACATGAAAACAAGGACACCTTGTGAGGAAGGGGATGAGTGGTCATGAGATCAGTGATGCTGGCTCATGGTACTGTGGTGGATCATGTGAGACATCATCACCACATTGTCCTCAGAGTCATGATGTGCTGCCATCACTAGTTGCATATGGCTGCACAACCTGGGCCACACAACCTACAAGGCATGCTGCTACCATGCCCTCCATCACCAGAAGGTTTTGATTTGTTCCTCTCCTCAGAGGATATCACAGACTCTGAATTGGCCAGAAGTTGTTTGACTGGAAGAAGAGGTCCATCACTGCCCATGTACTGTAACGCTAAGCGTACTCAAGAGGGCGTTCGGCTTAACCCAAGAGAGGCGGACGCTCACGAAGAGGTACCACAGCGTCTCTCCTAGCAAGCTAAGTGCGAACCAAAGACAGAGGACCGAGGACGATGACGAGGAGAGCACACAGGTCTTGAGAATCGCTCAAGGACAGAGAATGAGTACGACAAGGATCGTGGACTCAGGACGAAAGACTTGGGACAAGGAGTTTTGAGAGTCATTGGACGAAGGACGTTGACTAGGATAGAGGACAATGACGAGGAACTCAGAGGACTCGAGAATCGCTCGAGGACAAAGAATAGTAACGCTAGATCGCGTAGATTCAGAGTGAGGAATAATAGTACAGGCGATCTGGTATATAAGTGTTCCAACCGTGAGAGAATGGAACGCTATAGAATGCTATGGAATAAGGGGATACATCGCCGTCGTGAGAGAGACAGCTGCGGAGCTAATCGTCCAATGAGGAGACAAGATAAGACAAGACAAAAGAGGGAACTGTATAGTCGAGTCATCTGCCTTGGAAAGGAAATGACGACGTGAGGAGGTCATTGGAAGGTGAAAGGCGAGAGGACGAGACGACAGTTTGCGATACTACTCAGGGAAGAATGTAAGCCTGAGAGATAAGGATAAGAGTCATCACCCGAAGGAAATGTTGATGGCCTCAAGAGAAAGTTGTTATTCGACGACGAGAAGAGGAAAGACTAACGGAAGGAGGTAAGCGAAGTGTACACGAGCAAGCAAGAGGAAGGAAAAGGAAAAAGATTGTAACATGTACTCAGACCAACAATCCTTGTGAAACATTTCTCAAACTCACATTATTACTATACCAAGGTTGAGCTTCCATTTGAGATACTGACACATTCCTGAGGGCAAGGCAGATGACAACACTGCGAATGGGTTGGTGGTGGATGGTAACATCAACTCCTTGATTGAAGGGAGGATGTATGTCAGGTATGGACTTTAGACCAACAAAATCCTTGCAAATCGTCTCCTGGACTTGTGTAGTATACTAGGTCAACTCCCAACATTCCTTGCTCTACCTGGATGATCTCACCTAGCTGGAACATGCCCTAGGCTGCAGTAGGCCATGACATGTTGGGATACATGTCATTGTGAAGGACTTGGAGGCTTCATGGAGGATACTTAAGATATTGGGACAATGTTGAGTAGAGTATGATTGGTATGGTATAAGTGAATAGTACAAATTGAAACTCCACCACTTGAAAAGGCAACCTGATCCTTCTCACCCACCATAATGGAGACACCAGAGTTGAGGATCCAGGTTGGATTTTTGGGCTCACAATGATCACACTTGTGTTTTGAATCATGCAGGTACATTGAATACTATAGAACTACAAGCACACAATGAATAACTACCTGCTAAAGCAGTGTTGTCATGTGAGCAGGGACAAAAAGCAACATTGGAACAGATCACTAACCTGGGATCACAGTTATTATTTATTGAACTCATAGATGTCAACATCTTCTTCTTCTTTGTCCCACAAGGAATGAATACTTCCCACCCAGTGCTTGTTGCGTTTAGATGTTATGTTTTCTTTTCTTTGTTTCACCTTTTGGACATTCATGTACATGGACATGTTTCTTTTTCCAGATGACTCACCCATTCAACCCCATTGCATTTGCTTGTCATCTGGCTTACTCCTTCATGACTCATTCTTCTGTTTCTCTCCCACATTATGACTCATTCATCAAATAACCCATGACTCATCCTATGTTTATGCTTGTTTGTTTCACTTAGTATATAAACCTTCGAGTACCAATCTTGTACCCTAAGTTAGACCTCCTCAATCTTGACCTTGAACTTTCATTGTCTCCCTTGTGCTCCTTACAGAGAACTTGTACCTTCCTCTAAAATGAGAGGTACTTCTCGAACCCATGACCTCCTTTGATCCCACTGCAGTGAAAGGCAGTGTTCTTATCGCAGAGACAAGCGACTACCTTGAACCCTTGACCCTTGAGGCTATGCTTGACCTTACACAGGCCAAGCATAACAGGCACTTATAGAACATCCTCCAGTTTCAGAGCTATATTCAACAATCTACTTTCCAGGATTCATAATAAAGACATCATGGTATGATAATGGGGCTTTAAAATAATACCACCTTGAACAAATAATAGCACAACTGCACAACATCTGTCATGTATCAAAATGATGAGTGTATACCATGAATAATAATGACAAGTTACTATGCCATATACTAACTACTGTAGAAGAATGCCCAGACATGGTGTTAATTCTATACTTTTTTATTTCATAATGCATTATGATGTATGATTCCATGTCCTGCAGATAGCACACTTAGATGATGTATAGTGATGTGCTGATATGTGTGGGAGCTGATAAATTATATTGAGCAGAGCATAATGTCACAGAAACTGCAAAGACATTGAGTGGATAAATGGATAATGTATTCACACCAAATCTAGTATGTTTTAATCAACTACATGAAAGAATGAGTGAGTATCTTGTTAACCATGTATGGATGATGGAGTGTGACAGGTTATGATCTAGTGCATTAACCAAAATAATATTGGTAGATAGGTTATGCAGGCAAATATTTTTGAATGCACATCTATTTATTATTAGGATAGTTGAATATATCATTCATTGTTCGTGATGGATATTGATGTTGATTGGTTACATTGGATGGCAATTGTTCATTTCCTACTTTAATCATGCACTTATGAGGTATTAATGCATGGTCAAGTGGGAGCTTTTGTGGTGCATAAAAACTTACATCCAGCACCCTACTACTTATTATGAGGAATGAATTCTTTATTTATGGTATATGATACTGTAGTAATCCACTCTTATGAATGAGTACGCTGAGTAGAATATGATCTATATCACTGTATGGACATTCTTTGTCGGTCTCTGAAAGCAGGACGCTGTAATCATCAACCACCAGAGACCCAAATTTTGAACTGCTTTGGAGGAGTATTCAATTGAATGAAATTTCGTGTGCATCATGGTCTACAAACTCCATTTGACAAAATAAACATCATCAGCTCAAATCAACAGTAACATCTCGTACGCAAATGCGCACTTCCGCACATGGGGTAATGCGCTGATGGTGCTCAATCATAATGTCAATAAGAAAGATCTGGCAGCAAACAATCAACTATAATGTACCAAAATGCGCACTTCCGCGCATGGGGTTAATGCGCAGAATAATAGGGTTCACCGTACTGACGACAACTGAGTTCTTTTAGTCATAAATTTAGGGGGTTTCCTATTCTTGATTTTTGTGAATGATCATTAGTGATGTTCTGTCACCCATAATGTAATTGTTGTTGTGAATATTAATACCGAAATGACACATTATTGTCACCGTGTAAATGCTGAGTTTAAACACTGTAAGATGTGACTTACATTTGTTGTGACACTCGAGGCAATATGACTGGAGGTGTGATCAATTTCTTTTAGATTCAGACATACCTAAGAGTGTATTTCAGTTTTGACTCGAACGATGAAATGTTTATTTGCAGAGGGCATGAGTATTTGTGAATGAAAACAATCATGGAAGGCCTCGTACCTCGGCCTCCTGATTGTTTTCATTCACAAATACTCATGCCC
>JBBPTV010000442.1:0-22074 GCA_038094275.1 Tubosaeta brunneosetosa | reverse complement strand
CATTTATGGTATGTACATCATAGATCTACACTAGGGCCTCTAGGGATAGCCAGGGGAAGGGCTATAATGAAAGCAAAACATATGCTGGAAAAAGTAGGGAAATAAAGGCTGCTTCTTGTTCCTTACTCCTGGTTATGTCACCACTTGGAAGAGGATTATATAATTTAACTAGTGGCTTCTCTTCCTGAGCCAAAAACAGTCATGCTGAAAATTTTCAGTGGCAGTGTTCTGTTTCTCACAACTGGCTTATTTGACTGCTTTGGAATGATTATGTAAGCCTAAAGCAGTGGATCCACACAACAGATTTTTGGAGATTTTAGACAAGTTTTAATGATAACTTATATGACAATCCTGTGGTTCAAATATAATTTATCATTTCAAACATGCCAGAATTTGTATTTAGAAAACCTTGAAATGATAGCACATAGTTGAAGTATCTGCACATATATTGCCTGGGCTGAAATCTTCAAGTTTGTCCTCAGTCTAAATGTCAAGTTTTGTGTTTACATACTTGCCATGTCTAAATGTGGTGAATATGAATAATATTTTCAAGTTATAGCATGCTTTCACATTTAGACTTGGCAAGTACATATGTAAACACAAAACTTGACATTTACACTAAGAACAATACTTGCAGATTTCAGCTCAGGCAATATATGTGCACATACCTTAAGTATGTGCTATCATTTCAAGGTTGTCTAGACCACAAATTCTAGCATGTTCAAAATGATAAACTATATTTAAACCACCAGATTGTCATATAAGTTATTATTAAAACTTGTCTAAAATCTGTTGTACCACCTACATAAGGGGTGTTTATATCCTTGGTTAGTATCCTGTGGCACTCTTGTCACACAACTAGTGCAAACTGTGTTTATTATGCAGTGAGCAGGTATAGGATATTGGGTAAGAGAGATTATCCTACAAGGGCAAGATCTACTCACTCTTTATACTATAGCCATTTGACATCAAGTGTCAAATGGCAAACTATGGTAACCATTACATAAGCATGCACTACATGTGCATGCTGTCAGTAGTTAAGTAGAATAGGGGAACCCTATTGGTCCCCTTACACCCTCTCCAATTAGAGCCCATTAGAGGCTCATATCGTTACAGAATAGAAATGAAAAGTGAATATATATTGAGCACTATACTACAAACAAGTGAAATCAGTGGTATAATGGAAGATTAGACTTCCAGGATAGAGTATAGCAAGAAATGGAAACATTGTTCCTGCAAGTCCAAAACCAAGTGTACATATAAATTTTTGAGGAACCATGTTTCTCAGATATGAAAGAACTGCATCACCTACATGTGCCCTAGTGACCTGTACAAGAGCAACTTGCCCTTCTCACCCAAGGTCTCCTTGACCAGGACCTCATCAACTGAGTTGACAGCCATTGGGCTTCAAGATGCATTGGGGGCATCATGATGCCCTTGTCAAGCCATAGTGTGACACAGCATTGTGTAGTCGCCTGTACTTGGTCAGGGTGAGCCTTGCACAGTTATGGGGCATAAGGGTGGCTACCTCATCCAGGTGGACTCCCATTTGCTTTGCCTCCCTCTTGTAGTGTTCAAGGGTGCATGTATAGGCATGGTTGTCCACCCCATTGTAGAGGACATCCCTTATGGGGTCATATACCTCTGCAGTCTTAGAGTCGCCCCTGCCACTATCCACATGGCCCAATATCTTGTAGGCTGCCTGTTATGCCCACATGTACACGTTGTCTGTCTGGCACACAAGGATTCTGTTCATAGCTAAGTATGCTGTGATCTTGTCAATGATTGCATCATGGGTGAATGACCTGTACCACAACACACACCAAGGAAGGGACAGAATCACATTCACTTCCTCAAGGAGGTGCTGGTACCGCCCCAGTACCAGGAACAAGCAGACCAGCCCATGCAACCAGACTTTATAGTCTCTTAACTGGAGCATAGTTCTCCAGGAGTAGCAGGCCATGCACTTGTTGGATGTGTGGCATGCTCAAGGGTGAATCAATGTCATTGGAAATGGTGGGGAGTCCTGTGGCTCTAGGGAAGATTCTTTGCAGAGCTTCCCTCATTTCGTTGGTCAGGCAAGCACCCTGGTACCACTCAATGTATGTACTCCATCAGTCTATGAATGCACTGATTGGAGGGTGATCCCTCAGCAAGAAATGGTTTTTTCTTGTTGAGAATTATCAGCCCAGAATAGGTTGAGCAGGTCTGGGTGTTGTCCTGTTGTATGGCAGGGACAGGTGCAGGTGTGGATTGGTGCAACAGCCCAGGTTCTGAGCTCTTAGGTCGGATTATAGGGACATAGAACATCATCTTGATGATGACCTCAGCAGTAACAAGATGTTGTTGCAACACCTGGATGACGATGGGGGGAGGAGGACCAGCAACAGCAGGAGGTGCTTGGGAATTGAGCACATGCTCCTGGCATGCCTGGGTCATATTCTTGACCTTTTTGAGAGCCTGCACAGAAGCCCTCCATCCCATCATTGTTGTTACAATTTTCTTTATCTTCTGCTCTGTCCTCTTACTTTGTGTCCTTCGCCCTATCACAGTTCTTCTACTCATGTTTTGCTACATCTATGAACACTATCTCTTCGTCATTGGGATGTCTCGAGCTAGTCTCATCTTTCTTTGTTGTTCTCCTTGATCCTATTGGACAATAACCTTCACAGTTGTCTCTCTTATGATGGCTTAGTGTCCCCATGTTCCATGTAGTTCCTTTACATTCTATCTTCCCATGATAGAATCGTTTATATACCAATCATTGTGTACTTGTAGTTTCTTTACTCTAAATCTATGATCTCAGTCATACTCATTCTTTGTCCTTGAGCAATCCTCAAGACTTGTGTGCTTCCTTGTCATCGTCCATCATTCTCTGACTTTGGTTCACATTTAACTTGCTAGGAGAGATACTGTGGTACCTCTTCATGAGTGTCTGCCTCTCTTGGGTTAAGTCAAACACTCTCTTGAGTACACCTTGCATTACACTTGTAGCACGCATGAGCTTGCTGACCTCAAGGTTCTTGTTCTTCCTTGAGAAATGGAGGAATGCCACAAGATCCTGGCTTTGCCAAAGAGTATGCTTGCTCTTTTCATCCTTGACCTCTGCATGTGCAGTCACAAAGAGAGTGCAAACACTCTCTGGGGTGTTGAAGAGACAGATGGGACCCATGATCTCTTGGTCCATCCTGATCCTCTTGTTGTAGAACCTCTTAGGTGGGGTTGGAGGGTAGATCCTCACCTCTATGTGCTGCTGTGCCTTTACAAGCGCAGCCCCTTGGTACCCATACATAGTGTCAGTTCTAAGACCACAAAAAGACTGCAACTGGACCAGACCAAACTGTTTAGGACTAGTCCTAAACAGTCCAGTCTTTTTCAGAACCAGATTTGGACCCCAAATGAACCCCCTTAGTCTGCATATCTCCAAATATTTTCAGGATTTTATCTATTTTCCTTGAATTTACACAGCCCAGACAAGATTTGTATTATCTACAATGACATCCAGTCTGAAAATAGCTGTATCTTCGAACTCTGTGGACGGATCTCTATGACCAAGGGACCGATAGAAAGCCTGGAGTGTGCTCTAAAGTCTGGTTCACATGTCTGAAGCTTGATTTGGACTGTTTCAGGTAGTAAGTCACTGGTCTTTCAAAAGACCAGTCTAGACTGGTCTTGGACTAATGTAAGACTGTTCAGGACTGGTTCTAAATGGTTCGGTCTTGGTCCAGACTAAATCCAGATTGAAAAAGACCAGTTGTGGTCCAGTCTTTGAGTCTTGGACTAAAAGACTGGACTGAACCAGACTTTTAAACACTACTCATACAGGTATTCATTCACCTGAACAAATAGGGTATCTATATCCTTCTTTGGGTTGTGCCCCAAACCTAATATGGCGAGGCCATGAAGGATTTTGTTCCTTTTGAACACAGGGAACATCATGCCCTTGGCTGTCTTGAGGGTTAGTGGAGTGAGGGCCACTAGAGAGGTAAAGGTAAATGACAAGTCAGCCATGACAATGTCATGAGTGGCTCATGGCTGCTTGGATATGGGAGGGGCTTTTTCTTTCTCCTTGAGCAAAGGTTTAAATGTGAATAGACCCTCCTAGATCCCCCTCTCAAAAAAGAAGAGGACACTGAGGGCCACAATTGAGTTAGCTCAGTGACCAACGATGATGAAGAGCTAGTGCCTGGTCTGCTTTTTGTGCACTATTGGAGAGACAGAGAATGGGCCACCTCGAACTGGCAAGCCTTATCCTGCTTGTTTCTAGAGGCAAGATTATAGCCCCTATACAACTCCTCAAGTAAAACTCACCATGTTATCAGTGAGGTCCTCAGTGGCTGGCTCCATGCCATGACACCAGATTGCAACCCTGAGAGCGATATGCTCTGTGAAAGCACTGCAAGTATGGCAGCTGTTTTCATAGTGAACCATAAGGAGATCAGGATGACAAACCTAGTCTCCAGGGGAGTCATCCCTGGGACCTTTTGCATGATAAGAGTTGTGTGAGGGGGATTGGGAGTTAGATGGTGCCCACATATGCTTGGCACTGCTGCTGGTTGTAGCATAACTGCCACAATCAGAGGGATTTTGTTCTGGTGAGCTTGCGCCAACATGAGACAGGGATTGGCCATGTGGGGTGTCCAATCCCTCAGAGTGTGCAGGAGATGGTGAACGATGACCAGAGGTCATTGTGTGAGTGGATGGTGGTAGTGGTATGAGAGAAAGAAAGAGAGAGAGAGAGAAAGTTAAGCAAGACACATCTTTATATCAAAGCATGTGATTAAGTAATGAAAAAGGAAATGAACTAAATAAGAAAATTGATGAACATAAACTTTAAACTATCTACTGTGGCTGTGTTTTGTTTTATTTGTCTGTATACTAATATAGAAATGATGGTTATGGGACTATATTTTTCTTTGTTTTTCTTTTTATCTTAATCATGTGGCAGTTTGTATGTCACTTTGGGTTACTTGATTTGGATGTAGTGTCATGTTTCATAACACTAAGGCTATGTTGTGGCCTTGCATCTTTTGATGCAATAGGTGTGCACTTTGCATACCTTAGAGTTTGAGGTACCTATCTAGGGCCTCCAACTCTTCACAGTTCTTCTTGGGCTCCCATGTGGAGTTGCCCAAATTCCACTTCACAAGGAACTTGACATCGTTCCTGTTCCATCAATGGGCAATTATCTTGTCCACCAACCACTCTTTGTTGGTTTTACTGACATTGTAGAATACATTAGCATCTTGTCAAGAAAACAACATGTCATTGTTTTCCTTATATTGTCTTAGTAGTGTGATGTAAAACATCGGATGAAGGCATCTAGCCTTTAGTTCATCAGCAAAACACAAGGTAACTGTATGGCACTGTACAGCATTGTATAGTTGGGTACAGTGCTACAGTGGCTACAGAGAGGTCCCCTTTTGTATAGTGTTGTCACAGTGCTGTCACAGTGCTGTACAGCACATGGTGGCTATACAGCACCCATAGCACTGACAGTGCTGTACAAGCTGTACAGTACGCGGTGGCTGTACAGTGTGCTGTAGCAGCTGTAGCATACTGTATGAATTCTGTAGTACAGTAGTATCTTTTTTTTTCACTCAAATTTTAGAAAAGTAAAATAAATCATATTGTAATGTATCTAACACATATGTACTCTACCACCTACCTGTGCACTGTTGCACACCCACTCCCTTGTCGACCTGTGGGTGCTGCATTTGCCCTGCTGGTAGTGGTATGTGGTAGATGTGCTGTACGCTGTTTTGCCTCCATGCCTATTGTCTTGGTGGGTAGTGGGAGCACTGTTGTGCCCCCTCACCCTCCTTGTCATTGTGTGGATGGTAGGCATGCTACATGCTGTCACGCACTCTAACCCATCATCTTGGTGGAAGATCAGAGCTCCATTACACCCCCTCATCCCCTTGTCATCTCATAGGTGGTGGCATGATGTACACCATTGCCCACCTCTGCCCATTGTCTTGGTTAGTGGTGGGAGTGCCATTACACCCCCTCACCTTCCTGGTTATGGTGTGGGTGGTAGGCATACCATGCACCATTGCCCCTTGCCTGTCACCTTAGTAGGTGGTGGGAGTGCCATTGTGCTCCCCTTGCCCTCCTCCTTGTCTTGCAGGTGGTGACTGGTTGTCTTGGTTGGTGGTGGGAGTGCTGTTGCACTTCCCTCATCCTCCATGTCATCTTGTAGATGGAGGGGGTGCCATGCACCTAGGGCTGCCAAAGTTCAGTTCAGTTCAGTTCACCTTCTCTTTGGCATGAACCTGAACCTGAACCTGCTGTCATTGGCTAAACCTGAACCTGAACTGAACCTATATGAACTGGTTCATGTAGGTTCAGAACTAGTTTAGAATCTGAACCTCTGCAGTCCAAGGCTGCACCTCCCACTGCAAAGCTTCAGCTCTTGCCTTCAAATCTCCACTAGCATAGCTGTTTTTTAGAATTTGCAAAGCTTCCACTACATCAGAATGTAGACCATTGCACAATAAATTCACTGTAAGTCCACCTTGGGAGAAGGCATGTTCAGAGGCAGTAGAAGATCTCTAAATGGCCAAGTAATCATAGGGAATTTTTGATAGCACTGGATATTGAGTAGAATGATACTCCCAGAAGTTAGTATACATTTTTTGAAAACACAAAATACTTACACCCCACCATTTGACTTGATCTACCACTGCTTCTAAAGGACTTTCAAGATAATTCTTGAGTTCCTGATGAGTACTTTGACTATTTCTATCTTTTTCCTTATGAGCTTGAACAATTTTGCGCATCATAGCATCACCATATCCACTACCTTTGATAGAAGAGTCTAAAAATATCAAAATAAAACACCTATGTCATTATATAAAGTATTACCTTGATCTCCAATGGCTGTTTTCTCAGTAGGCTTATTTGTAGTGATTGAAGCAGCATAGTTGTCAAACTAAACCAAATCTTACCATTAGTGAATTATAAGGAATGGAGAAATACAACTAACAGTCCTTTCCAAAGCTTCCATTCCTATCTTGTAGTATATAGAATCCCATTTTGCCAAAGCATACTCAACCTTGAAGTTTGGATCCAAGGTTATAAAAAATGTAAATTAGTTTAATATTTAACTATAAGAATAAGCATACCAAGAGCAATAAAGTACACATTGCTTTGATCAGTCAAGGCATAGTACTTTCTTAGCTTACTAAGTCCCATCTCAATTGCATTTCGAAGTTTTTTGAATTTGGGCATTGCTACAAAGGTCTCCCATCTATCTTGAAGGACTTCCAGAAGAGGTTTGTTTTCCAAACAGTAGGAGTATCTTGAGAGGAAAAGGAGGACTGGGCTTCACAAGGTTTCTAATAATGTTCATTGAAATTCACAGATTCAGAAAGAAAATAGAGTAGAATACCTTGAGTATCTCATGAATAAAAGAAAGCATAATCCATTCATCAGAGCTAAGGTTGAAGTCTGAATACTTTTTCTTCTGCAGTTTAGGAACTTTGGGACTTTCATCTGCCAATAGGCAAAACTTGTTCATAGCCTAAAAATAATTAGTATTCTAAAGCATGATAAAGTAAAACTTACAGCTCTATTAAGGATAAGACAATCTATAAGATCATACATGGATCCCCATTGAGTTCTAATCCACTTTATCAACTGCAAAGGAGCCAGATGCTCCTCTCTGCATACTGCACACAGTCTCAAAGTAAGACTTGGCTTGTGGATAAAGACAGATGTAAACATAACAAAGTCAGTCAAATGTTAATAAGAAAAGATAGAAGTACTTGATTGATTAAGGCCAGGACTTTTCCTAAGAGATCACCAGGGAAAATCCCTCTCCTTTATCTATCTCTTCATTCTCTTTACTATGACCCTCACTATCCATTGCATTTACCTACTCTTCATCATTTTCATCATCAACTCTTACACCATTTGAGGTCTTTTTGGAAGGACCTATCTCTTGCAAAAAAGCTCCTACAGCCAGATGCAAAGCATGCACCATACACCTGTAAAGCCATTAGACATTGATTAAATATCCTAAGAACCTCACCTTATCCATCTTTCTCTGGCAATCCATTCTCTTCCTTTCATTAGACTGTGAAATACTTCTTGAAGAACCCTCATAGCCTTGTCATTGGTAGTAGCATTGTCTGAAGTGATCCATCCAATCTACATACATAGAACATGGTTATCAAACACTTTACCCAATCAAAATCATCAATTTACCTTATCTTACAAGACCATATTGTTAAATCACATCTGTGATAATATGTGCATAATTAGTACCACTATGGTCACCATCAACCTTAGTAAAGCCAAGATTCTAGCCTTAAGCTCCCACTTATTGGATTTCTCTGGACAAGCATCAATATAATGTGCAGTGATGGTTAGATATGGGTCAAAAGCAGATGAAGTCCAGGCATCAAAGGTAAGTGATATTTGTCCTTGGATACTCTAAAAGTCAATGTTAGCAAGGTTCTTCACATGCACTTACATATACCTTGAAGGTCTCCTTAAGCTTCATTTGAGCTTCTCCAGCCTTGATCAAAACCTCCTCTTTGAGTTTTGTCCTATGAGGAATATCAGACTCCTTGGTTTGTGGACATTGATACTTGAGAAGAGCTCTAAATGAAGCTCTGTCTACCATAGCAAAAGCCTACAAAATATGAGCCTCATATTTTAGTGTGAAATTTCACTTACCTGATCCTCTTGAACAATAAACTCCAATAGATGTTTAAGTAGACTCTCTTTGGACCACTTAGCCTGTGCCTGTACAAAGCCATCAAGATTAGACTATGTTCTCCCAACACCTAAGGCTGTAGCCTGAATTTCCTCCATCTCATCAAGCACAACATTTGAAGGGAGAGCAAGGTGGTTAGGGGTGATACCAGCTGCCTTACACTTGGCAAGATAAATTTTGCCACATGAACCCCATTTCCTAAGTGTAGAAATAAAAGAATTGTCAAGTAGATAATAGATAGCCAGGTACAATGAACTCACCTAGTTATGTGTTTCCAAAGAGTTGATACTTCACCAGCAAACCAACACTCAGTGTCAGGATGCTTATCAACTCTGAAAATTGATTAGTACATTAGCATTGCAAAAGATATCACCCTACTTCCTGCATACTTTACACCAATGACCACTTTGCCTTGTCCCATCATCCAGAATCCTATCCTTTTCAGGGGTGAAGATAGTCCGAACATCTTCAGTGTGAGAATCTCACTCTTGGTGTGCTTGCTTCCTCTTAAACTAGATAGTGTGCACCATGTTTATATATGCCTAACATCAGCAGTGGTACATGTGGGCATGTTGCCATGTCAATGCATAACACAGTCGCATGGTACACACATAGCACAATTGTGTACACTGTGTTGTTGTGGCCACGTTGTTTTGGGCAAGTTGGCCAAATTGATGCAGGCAACCACCATGCAGTTGTGCAATTGCAAATGCCATGTCATTGACATGCTATTTCATCAGCAGTGGTTGCATGTGGCCACATCGTCATGTTGCACCACATTGGTGCATCGGCCTGTTGATGGAAGATGCATTGCATCATGTTGACACATGACACATGGCACAATTGTGTGCACTGTGCAAGTGTGAGGGAGGAGGCCATGGAGTGTACATCATGTATGCGTGGGTGAGTTGGCCATGTCAATGCACGATGCAGTTGCATGGTGCATATGCAGCATGATTGTGTATACCAGGTCACTGTGGCCACATTCATTTTTGGTGTGTCAGCCAAGTCAGTCCACAATTGCATTGTCATCATATGTTCATGTGGTATGTGCATGATGCAATTGCATATGTGATGTTGTTGTTGTGGCTGTGTTGTTGTGTCACACCATGCCGACATGTCAGCCATGTCAACTGTTGCTATTGTGTGTTCATGTAATGTGCATGCAGCATGATTATGTACACCATGTTGCTGTGATCGCGTCATTTTGTCAGTGGTGGTTATGCATGCCAGCCATGTTGTCAGTTGTACAATTGTGTCACATAGGTGTGTCAGCCATGTCGACATGGGACATGGTTGCATGGCCATCATGCATTCACATGGTGTGTGCACAGTGTGGTTGTGTATGCCATGTCTCTGTGACTGCATTGTTTGTCAATGGTGGTCATGGATGGGCATGTTGTCATATCATGTGATTCCATTGCATGGGCGTGTTGGCCATGTTGATAGGGAATGCAGTTATGTTGCTGTCATGCATTCATGCAGTGTGCACACAGCACCATTGTGTATGCTGTGTCACTATGACCATGTTGTTTCATTTGGGGTGGTTACACATGGCCATGTCATTGCATCATGCATGTTCAGATGACCAGGTCATCATGTTGCCATGATTATGTTGTACCAGTAGAGGGATGGGAGAAAATATAAGCATAACCCAGTCAGTATTTGTAGAGTCGAAAGAATGGTGAAAAAAACATACCTGAATTGTCAAAATAGTTGTGAAAGCAGTGAGCAGCAGAAATAAATATCAGTGAGAGTAAGTAAATGGAAGTATAGCGACACACCCTGTTGTCTGGTGTGCATTCCTCCTGGATTTCAGCATACTCTTCTTCTAGGAGCCTCTCCAAGGTCCCATCTGTGTCAGGATCTTGCTCATCTTAGGACAGATCCAGAACACCTGGATTAACTAGTTACTATGGTAATAGTGTAGATCAACTGGTTTGTACTCACCACATTGCTGAGGCTCTCTCAGAGCCTGGTCATTGTCTGAGTCTCTGTCAGACACAATTATGTTTGAATGCAACTTGTGATGCTGGATAATTGGTGCAGTTTGTTCATTTGTGCTGCTGCATTTGTGCTTTGTGGCAGTGCTTGTACCCACAACATTTTCATCTGTAGTGAGTTTTTAGGAGAGTTTGCACTAACAGGTACCAGTGACTTTGCATGCTGGGTATGTGTTGGGTGCCAGATCTGGATCTGATGGAAGTTTGATGATCTCATGGACAGCCTACACTGTCTCATGGACTTACATTTTGGTGTTTGAGAAGCCTGCATCCAAGAATTACTATGAGAAGACTTGCCATAGTGATAGCACATGAATCACTTACTACCACAATAGGATGTTCATCTGTCTCAGATTCATACCACTGGATTTCTGAAGCATCCTTGAGTGTACCATCTGAATCAAGTGCAGGCTGATTTGCTGTCAAAAACAAATAAAGTGGCATGAGACTTGATAGACACAAAAGTAATTTCTCTAATTTAATTAACATCCAACAAAATACTTGGTTCAGAACTGGTTTGAACTGGTTCTCAAAAATACTAGGGTTGCTGAACCTGAACCTAAACTGAACCTGAACCTATAGGTTCAGTTCAGGTTCAAGTTTGAACCTTAGACTCTGTCCACTTTGCAAAAGTGGCTTCGGCTCATTGATGTTCCACATTTACTTTGTCAGCAGCCCTGAGGGCAGTGCATACTTAAATAACTGATCAAGCGGCTGATAAATTGTATGATAGCATAGATAGCACAAATATCAACTCTTTCCCCCCATCCCCATGGATTTTGAGACACAGATAGTCCTCCAGAGCAAGCTCGAACGTCGGTGCCAACTTCTTGTGCTGCTAACAATTATAATCACCCAGATAATCTACTATTATCAGTTACTCTTTCTGTCAAAAAGAGAGAGGATTCCTTACCATACATCCATTCTGACTGGGGAGGGATGGATGTTGGAACTGCACAATGGACACCCTGATCGAATCAAGATATCACTTGGTGTCTCTCATGACGTCTTTGATGCACTCACCCAGATATTGGTAGAGAATGGGATCAAGAAATCATGACGTGGGATTTTGGTCAAAGAACAGCTTGGGATATTCCTCCATACCTGTGTGACAGGTCTCAGTACACATCATGTTGGTGAGAGGTTTCAACACTCACCAACAACCATTTCAAAGTATGGAATACTGGTCCTGTAGCACACCTGGATGGCTGAACATTTAGCAGGTATTTTCAGAAGATGCTGGAATTTTTCTCATCGGATCCATTCTACTCATTGAATGTACAACTGCTGACAGCTGAAATGCCCATCACAAGCAAGATCCTGGATGATTATCGTTTCCGATACTTTTCAGATTGCGTTGGAGCCGTTGATGGGACACACATCCATGCTTTCGTACCAGTTGAGGAGCATGCCAATATGCGAAACCGGAAGGGGGCAATATCACAGAATTGTTTGTTCGTCTGTGATTTTGACCTTCTATACACGTATGCAATGACAGGCTGGGATGAATCAATGGCAGATGCCACAATGTGGCACAATGCACATACCGACAACTTGTATATCCCTGAAGGGAAATATCTTCTTGCAGATGGAGGATTTGGAGGGTCAGATGCACTTCTGGTTTCATATTGTGGTGTACGATACCATCTGAAAGAGTGGCGTCAGACAAATTTATGGTAAATTTAACAATGATTGGAAGAATGATGGCACACTCATCTAACCATTACTAGCCCGAAAAATGAAAAAGAACTATTCAACCTATGTCATGCAGGTCTTCGAAATGTTGTTGAGCACATCTTTGGAGTTATAAAGCACCAATGGAAGATTCTTCTTCTTCTGCCCAAATATAATATGGATATCCAAGCATGCATTCCTGTGGCACTTTGTGCTATACACAATTTCATCTAGCACTTGGATCCTGATACATTCTTTACCCTGGAATTTCAAGCAGAGCGCCTGGAACAGATGGATGTCAGTAACAATGAAAATGAAGATATTGGATATCTTGCAGGGGGCCCCATCGGCACAGCAGAGAAATGGAGGGCAGAGGAGCGGCATGATCAAATTGCAGAAAGAATGTGGCAAGATTATTGCCGCAAATTGAGAGAGAAAGGGTACATGTAGAAATACACTACCAGTATTGCTGTATTGGCAATACAACAAATGCAACTATGTGACATACTGGAAAATATCAGCAGACATTTAGTAGACATCTACTAACATACCGTGCCAACAGCGCTACCCAGCCAATGTGCCAGAGTCCATACTCTGCCTCTGGGCATCAATGTCTTTCTTAGCTTGGATCTCCATGAGCGTATTTGGAATCCAAAGCTCTTGTGCTTTGCAATTAAACTTGAGGAAGAACCTTACCCAGGTCTTGTGTTCTTTGTCGCTCATGTAGTTGGCGAGATCATTGACCTGTGACGCATCAAGGTTGAATGACATGAGTGCTTCGGAAGCTGCCTCAATGTAGTTGTCATCATTGGCTGATGATGATAATGTATGCGATTGTGAGAGTCCCAGTGAGGTGAGCATGACAGGTTTGAGAGCATTGGGATCAAGATGTTCGAGAAATGTATTCAGCCATTGTAACATGGTGTCCTTCTCAGCCAATGCTTGTGTGGCCATGGATGATGGGCAGGATCATTTCTTTGAGCCCTCAGATATAGGATTTGTGCCAGGAGCACTTGCTGCCTTTCATTTTTGGCTAACACTTGTTATCCCGGTGGAAGCCATTGAAACAGTAGATCTGGATGGATGAGACATCCGAAGATAGGTAGACAGTGTGGAAGGGGTAATGTCACCAGGGTCAATGAAACCAGATGCTACTGGAGTAGGCGGAACCACACCACTGGTAGTGGAGGGTGTGGTGGCAGATGGACCACTGGTGTTCTTCTGACAATGCTTATGTTGGGGGTTGTGAATATGTGACTGCTTTGTCGAAGATGATGGGACAAGGAGGGATAAGTCCTCCCAGTACGGCCATGGATTATTCTTGTACTTTGCTGCATTTGGATGTGACTGGAAAAACATCAGAAATAAGTAGCATTATGTCTATGTGCACATCACCTTGCAATACAAAGCCCATGCTTGCTCAGTTGCTTGATTAACAATAGCACCTCTATCAGCGGAGTAGGCAAAACCGGACACAGGACCCTTCATGTGTGCAATCACAAAATATTCTGCCTTGAGCTTCAGTTAAATCCATATCATCAGCAAATGTCGAGTGTCATCTGAGAAGTTTATATATGTACATTTTTCCACTCTGAAGAACAGGATTTCACCATCTTGAGAACCTTTTGATTGGGAAACTTTTCATTCAGCCCAGCCACAATCTTGTTGAGTGTATTGTCTTTGAATCCATTATCACCTGCTTCCCCATGATGGAGTACAAGGAGGCTGACGAGCTCATTGGTTTCCTCAGTAGTCCATGTAGTTCAAGGGGCAGAACAATGACCTGATGCAGCTTTTCCCTTCAAGCCACCAGGCTGCTGGGCTGTGGGATTGACAACGCCAATGATAGAGTGGCAGGATCAAGTTGATCTTCCTGAAGTTGAAGACAAATGGCTTCCTATATGAGCCATGGGGAGGTATGCGTGGAAGGAGCGGTAGGGCAAGCAGAGGGAGGTATGACAGGGCAGAGGGATTCTCAGCCCCAGTCTGGCCGGTGGATCCCCATGCCATATCATGTGACTAACTAAATAAAGAAGTAGCTACGGAGCTTGGTTCCAGCCAAAGCCACTATCATGCAATCTGGACAGACTCTTAGGTTTGGACTGAACTTTGGCAGCCCTACGTGCACCATTGTGCCTCCCCTGCCTGTTGTCCTGGTTGGTGGTGGGAGCACTGTTGTGCTCCCTCACCCTCCTTGTCGTCTTGGGGGTGGTGAGCATGCTGTTGCTATTAAGCCATATTGGTTGATAGTGGGAGCACCATTGTGCCCCCCTGCTCATTGTCCTGGTTGGTGGTGGGAGCACCATTACACTCCCCTTGCTCCCCTTGTTGTTTTGTGGGGGTGGGCTTGTTGTGTGCCATTGTGCACTCTGCTATTGTGCCCTCCCATCGTCTTGGTTTGTGGTAGGACACCATTGTGCCCTATTGCCTTCCTGGTCATTCTAGAGGTGGTGGGTGTGCCACATGCCATTGAACCATGGTTGTCATCATGGGCTACTGTGCATCAGCTCATCATGGGGTGATGGTGGGGGGCATACCTGTTGTATGTCATTGTCACTGTGGTGTACCCTCCTGCGCCCTTGTTGCTGTCGCCATCATGGTAGTGGGTGTGCTGTTGCATGCCATTGCCCATGCTATCATCATCGTGGGCCTATGGGTGGGGTGGTGGTGGTGACTATACCATTATGCCACTATGCCCTTGTTGCCATCACTGTCATAGTAGTAGGTGTGCTGTTGTGTGGCCATGCTCATGCTGTCATCATGGGCACATAGGTGGTGGTGGTGACTGCACCATTGCACCACCTTGACCTTGTTCCTGTCAGGGTTGTGGTGGTGGGTGTGCCGTTGTGTACCATCACCTATGCTGTCGTCGTGGGCACACAGGTGGTAGTGGTGATAACACTGTTGCAGGTGGTGACCACACTGCTGTGCTGCCATGCCCTTGTCACTGCTGGCATCATGGTGGTGGGTGTGCCATTGCATACCCTTACCCACACTGTCATCATTATGGGTATGTGGATAAGGTGGTTTTGCTGTCATTGTTCCTCTGCTTGTGTGTCGTCACACATGGTAGTGGTGGTGGCAAGCTGTCAACATGTCACCATGCCACCTTCATCATCATAGTAATGAAGGCATACCTTGTTACATTCTCCCTCCCTGTACTCAAGTCGTTGATGTGGTGGTGGTAGTGTGCTGTTGTGCATCCTCTGTCCCTGTCATCATGTGGTGGTGGTTCCATGCTGGTGGTGGTAGCAGTAGTGGCAGGTGTGCACATGAGGGAGTGAGTGGCAGTGCCAGCATATTTATTTGGAGCACAGGTGGGACAGATAGTGGCAGCTGATGGTGTGAGGGATGGTGTGTGTAGCCAGAAGATGACAGACTAACTGGCAGGTGGAGAGAGGTCATGGTGAGTGTATGTAGTATAGGTTATGTAAGAATGGAATTCAAACATTCTGAATCACATGATCAGTTCACCCAAAATTTCTCTAAGTTTCAACTCATTAGGAATTTATTACTACATTATATTAGGCTATCTACCCTAGTTACCCATGTAGCACTGTTGAACTCTGTAGCACTGTCAGCCTGTGCCTGTGTGATGTGATGTGACACTGTGATATGGCTGTGGCCCTGCTGTAACACTGTGAAAACTGTGTGAAAATTAGTGGTTTGCTGATGTTTGTTGGGAAAGTTCAGTGTATACATATCACTAGACTCATTTTTCCTTAGAACCTTCATTGGTCCTATCTATCAAGGGATGCAGAGGTGCAGAGGTGCAGAGGGGTGGGTCTTGGTGCAGGACTTATATGTCACACCCTTGTGTTGTTATGATTATTTTCTTCTTCTTTCTTCCATGTACACTTCTCTCATTGTTCCTTTTAGTTCTTCCTCTTCTCATTGTCCATAACAACTCTCTCTTGAGGCTATCAACACTTTCTTTGGGTGATAACTCTAACCATTGTCTCTCAGGCTTATTCCTTCTCCTGAGTAGCATCTCAGACTGTCATCTCATCACCTCACCTTTCCCTTCCTGATGACTTCCTCGCATACTCATTTCTATTCCAAGGTAGATGACTTGACTCCATAGTCTCCTCTTTTGTTCTCTCGTATCTTTGCTTTCTTATTGGATGATTAGCTCCACGGCTGTCTCTCTCACAATGGCAATGTATTCCCTTGTTCCATAGCCTTCCATAGCCTTCCATTCTCCTACAGTTGGAACACTTAAATACCTGATTGCATATATCATAGCTCTTCACTCTGAATCTATGTGATCTAGTGTTACCATTCTCTGTCCAAGTCTTGTGTGCTTCCTTATCATTGTCCTTCAAACTCTGTCCTCAGTTCACACTTAGCTTGCTAGAAGAGACACTGTGGTACCTCTTTGTGAGTGTCCACCTCTCTTGGGTTAAGTTGAACACTCTCTCAGATATGCTTAGCATTACAAAAGATTCAGAATAACCCTTTCCCCCTCCTATCTAGGAGCAGGGCTTACCCGCCACCATTCCCGCCACCATTTTGCACATCAATTGTGCTTTTGGTTGTGTCCTAGGGCAATTATTGGGCAACCATTTGTTGTCATCACATTCATTGACCACAGGATCTAGTAGTTCTAGATCAGGAAGGATCCCCAGACCTTCAACCACTGTAAACCCATCATTCACCCCTCATTCAAGACCATCATCTCTTTGTTACTAAGACATCTTCTCTGCCTTTGACTCGGACCCTGAAGAAGAACCACAGGCCATAACACCTTCTGGTTCTCCCATCCAAGTATCACCTAGTAACACACCTCCTCAGGTCCCTACACCACCAGTAGTGACAATCCCCTTGTAAACCTTGACCCTAGCACTGTAACGCTAAACATACCACAAGGGATGTTTGACTCAACTCCGAAGAGGTGGATGCTCACAAAGAGGTACCACAGCATCACTTCTAGCTAGTTGAATACAAACCAATGAAAGTGGATGAGAAACTACAATGTAAGTCATACAATGAGGACGACGAATTTCAGAGTTTGAGGACAAGAATGAAGGACGTTGACAAAGGTTGAGGATGAGGATTGTGATGGAGATCGCTGACTAAAGTTGAAGGATGTTGACCAAAGTTGATAATGACGATGGAGACTCAGAGGACTCAAGAATTGCTCAAGGACAAAAGATTGATATGTCGTATAACGTAGAATTAGTGTAAGGAGTAAAAGTACAGGGCGAGCAGTATATAAGTATTCCTATCGTGAGAGAATGGAATGCTATGGAACATGATGGAATAAGGGGACACATCACCATTGTGAGAGAAACAGCTGAGGAGCTAATTGTCCAATCAGAAGGGGTTTACATAAGTGAGACAACATGAGTGAAGGAAGGAACAAGACAAGAGAAAGAGAAGAAAAATTGTAACATTACCCCTCTCGTACAATTGAAGTACCAGCTCAATTTTGTTCTTCATAAACGCCAGCAACTTCCTCAGAAAAGAGTCCAGACATACAGTGGCTCCCAAAAGCGTTCCAATTCCTACCGAAGATGCAGTGCGCGAAGCGCACTGCAATACTCTGTGGGAATTTCGCTTAGGTGTAGTGGGACAAATAATAGTACACACTCCTGGCTACATTTCGGTCTCCGGGTCATGTGATTCGGTCCATATTTGGCAGAGATATGGCCATTTTAAAACAGCAACTACATTGGAACAGTTTTGAGACTAATGATAGCTTGGTATTTCTAGTACTTGGTATATCCTCCTTTGGCCTTGAGAACAGCCTCAACTTGTCTAGGGATGCTCTCAATCAACTTCTGACACTCTTCAGCTGGTATCCCTTCCCACACCTCCTCAATCCTTTCCCAGAATTCCAGAATTCCACTAGGGGGTTCCTCATACTCTGCAAGTCTCCTTTTTAGGTAACCCCATAGATGTTCTATTGGGTTCAAGTCAGGAGACTGTGCAGGCCATACCATAGTCCTAAAATCCTGCTCCTCTATCCACTCCTTCACCTTCTTGCAAGTATGCTTGGGATCATTATCTTGCTGAAAGATGGTGTCAGGAGGATTGAGACCATAATACTCCAGAGTATTGAGGAACTCATCCTTCAAAATCCGAAGGTAGAGGTCCCCATCCATCCTACCATCAATCTTGGCAGCATAGCCAACTCCCTCCCAAGTCATGCAGCCCCAAACCATCACAGAACCACCTCCAAACTTCACAGTCCCCTCCACCAGCCTGTCACTAAGACCCTCACCTGGCTTTTTCCACACCCATTTGCGCCCATCTGACCCTAGACGATTTACCTTGGTCTCATCTGACCACACAACTCTCTTCCAGTCCTCTATAGTCCAGTCTTTATGAGCAAGAGCAAAATCCAAATGTGCTTTGCGATGCCTGATTTTGAGAGAGGGGCGTTTGGTCTTGACTACAGCCTTCATACCAGCTTTTTTCAAGTGACGGCGAATGGTATTGGGATGGAGAGGCTGGTTAGTGATATCAGAGAGGGATTTGGTGACTTGAACAGCATTCTCGGCCTTGCCAGTTGTGATTAAACGAATGGCATGTTGAACATCAGCAGAGGAAAGCTTGGAAGGACGACCACCAATGGATTTCTGAAGGCTTGAACGCTCCTTGGAACGAAGTCTAGAGATGGTTGCAATGCCTAGACCAGTACTAGAGGCAATAGAGCGAAGAGAATGGCCAGAATCAAGTCTGGAGAGGATGGTATTCTTCTGGGTATCAGAGAGAGATCGTCCCATGATGGTGGTTGAAAGTCAAGAAGTGTGGGAATGTTTCTACACTCAGACATGATGTATACATGTATTCCTTTATTTGTATGACCAAACAACATCAATTATTCCCTTCCTTCATTGATATTCTAATGCTCATACTATTAGTCTCAAAACTGTTCCAATGTAGTTGCTGTTTTAAAATGGCCATATCTCTGCCAAATATGGACCGAATCACATGACCCGGAGACCGAAATGTAGCCAGGAGTGTGTACTATTATTTGTCCCACTACACCTAAGCGAAATTCCCACAGAGTATTGCAGTGCGCTTCGCGCACTGCATCTTCGGTAGGAATTGGAACGCTTTTGGGAGCCACTGTAGTATTGAATTGTTGTGCATGATGGAAGTGGTAGGCAGTGTGGAATGTATGATCGGTTAGGCATGATGTCATAGCATACGAGATAGTGAATGATTAAAGTGGGATCCAGCCTAGTAGTTATGGCAACCAGGGCCATAACATCATAGGTCTAGAGCATAGGGTTGAGGGCCTGCACTTATGGTCTAGCCTGGCATAGGCCTTCAAGCACATATTGTCCATATGTTCGTAGTCACATGATCTGCATAAGGAAAATCATAGGGGCAAAAGTACACCATGTAACACTACCCCCTGTCTAGGGATCGACTTCCAGGCAATCAAAGGGTTCAATGCGTGGAGTGGTGTAATTTTCATAAGGGATAAATAAAGTGTTGAATGCCAAATGAGATAAGCAGATTTTTCTAGGGGCAGAAGGATTTAATTTGTGGAAATCATTAATAGCCTCCTGGACTGTTAGTAGGAGGTGTCCTTTAGGTTCCCATGTTCGTCTGGTGTTAAAGTATCTAAATAAAGGGCAATAATGCCCAACTAAGGTAAAGTAAGTACAAGTTACTAAGAGTCAAGTAGTGTCTCAACTCAGAATGTGCCACTAGTACTGAGCACAACTGAGGTGAGACGAAGAAGTCGGAAGGGTTAAATAATGACGAGGATACGCGCTTGCTAAACTCCGGACAAGTCCGGAACTAAATAGGCGAAAATAGGCACGCTGCTTCAGGAAAGAACAAAGAGTGCAGCAGTGCGTGTTCGGAGGGAGTAGGAGTGCCACCAAGTGATCGACACAAGGTAAGACTATACTATAATAGGTATGCGTAAGTTCGAAAGAGGTAGAGTGAGAGATGGGCGAGAAACGACCGGAGTTGGTCTCTGTATGAACTCCAGAGATGTCTGGAGTTATACTTTGACACTCCCACTCGAGCGCAGTCGCAGGCCCATAGCCCTTACGAACTTCCAATGTTGTTTGCGAGGTAGGGGTTTCGTAAGAATGTCAGCTACCATATCTCCGGTGGGGACGTACTGGACCACAGCCTCCCCTTTTCCGACCAAGTTGTCCCGAACAAAGTGGTACTTCTGTTGGATGTGCTTTGTCTGAGTGCAGAATTGCAGATCCCGGCATAAGATGATAGCGGCTTGATTGTTGCAATGGAGTGTGGTTGGTCCAGTTTGTGGATGTCTGATTTCCTCAAAGAAAGTCTGAAGCCATGCAAGGTGTTGTCCGGCATTGCTAAGTCCGATGTACTCCGATTCAGTAGAAGACAGAGCGACCATGCTTTGCAATTTACTGGACCAAGAGATGGCGCCGCGATTACTGATGAAGACGTATCCGGAAATGGATCTGGAGTTGTCTGGGTCTTGCGACCATCCGGCATCTGAGAAGCCATGAAAATCCATGTCCAATGACACTTCATTACCGTCGAAACGGAGTTCCATGTCTGGGGTGCCTCGGAGGTAGCGGAGTATGCGTTTTGCGGCGTTCCAATGGCACCTTTTGGGAGCGGAGCTGAAACGGCTGAGGGTTCCGACGGAGTATGCGAGGTCCGGTTGTGTTCCCATCATGAGGTACATGAGTGAGCCTATGACCGTTAGGTACGACACCTTAGTTCCATTTATGGTCATCTCCGATACTGTGGAGTTATCCTCCGGATCATTTGCGGACAACGACAGGCCGTGAAGCATGGGTGATTGGCATGGGGTGGAGTTCACCATTCCGGTGCGCTGGAGAACAGTTTGCGTGTACTGAGTTTGCGATAAGGATATGGTGCGGAGCTTTCGGTTGCGTCAGACTTCAACTCCTAGGATGAACTTTGCTTCTCCAAGGTCGTGCATCTTAAAAGTGGATGATAATGATGACTTTACGGAGTTCATGAAACTCCGTGCGCTGGCAGTGAGGAGTAGATCATCGACATACACTATGAGAAAACAGACCTGATTTTGTTTTCGGAGAACATAGAGACATGTCTCCGCGTTTAGCTTTGTGAAGCTGAGTTCTCCTAACTTTTTGTCCAGAGTCTTGTTCCATGTCCGGCCTGCTTGTTTGAGTCTGTACAACGATCTCCGAAGTCACCAACAATATCTGGGCTGAATGGGTACTCCCTCTGGAGGAAGGAGGTACAGCTCTTCTTCCAGTTCTCCGTTCAAGTATGCGGTGAAGACGTCCATTTGGTCCAACTCCAGATTGTATTTTGCTGCCAGGGCCACGATGGTCCGTACGGAGTCGAGATTTGCGACTGGAGCAAACACCTCCTTGTAATCTATGCCTTCCTTTTGGGTGAAGCCCCACGCAACGATCCAGACTTTGTATTGGTCCACGTCTCCGTTCTCATTGTGTTTGATTCGGAAAACAGGCTTGGAGGTGATTGGAGTTACTCCAGTGGGGAGCGGGACTGTCTCATATACATGGTTAGCATTGAGGCTGAGGAGTTCTTCCTCCACCGCGGATTTCCATTTTTCTGCATCCGGGCGTTGGTAGGTGTCAAAGTATAACTCCGGACACCTCCGGAGTTCGTACAGAGACCAACTCCGGTCGTTTTCGGCCCGTCTTTTATCCTACCTCTTTCGGACTTACGCATACCCATTATAGTATAGTCTTACCTCGC
>JBBPTV010000441.1:0-20462 GCA_038094275.1 Tubosaeta brunneosetosa | reverse complement strand
TAAGCAGCGGATCGCGGGCGAGAGTTGTCACCGTCGACCTTTTTCATAAGCGCAAGCACAATGCCAGTGGCATTGAATGTCGGATTCTTGGGAAGAGTACGCGTCAAACCCGTTTCACCGTGAATGGTGAATCAATGAGTCGCCAAAATTCATGGACATTTCTCGCTGGAAGTAACCTGAACCTGTAATACCGCTCACTTGAACAGATAAACTCGATACGACAGTACCCATTTAGAGTTTTCCCACGTCGGCTTTCCGTTTTTCCCATGGCGTTACAGGACACTGTTACCTCAATCCTTCCTTTGGAAAACTGGGTGAGGCAGTGGCCGCCGCGGTCGCTTCTGTGTCGTTGCGGGCAAGTTTTGCAGGTTGCTGAAGCCTGCAGATCTCGGGGGCGGGTTGCGACGCGCATTATTCTGCGACGAAACCAGTCCAGAGTCTGATGCGCACTGGGGATAGAGGCACGAACCTCAGCCTCTTGCTTCTGTTTTGAGTAAAATGCAAACAGATCCGCAATCTGCTGCTCGATCGCTTGTTTCTCCTGGTGGAGTCGTCCGACATCCTGCGTCATTGCAGCTACTTCTCGGCCCAGTTCTGCCTTGAAATGCTCGACGTGTGCTACATACGTCGCGTCAGGTTATATACACTCTTTTACTTACTCGTCAGTTACCTTGAACATTGATCGCTGTCGCCTCTTTCATGGCTTCCACAAATCGCAGCCTTTCACCACGGATCTCGTTAGTGAGCTCTTAAAATCAAGGCAGATGAGAATTTCTCGGATCACGTATCGTGTGCTTACCTGTCGAGAGGGCGCGGAGCATCTGTTCTTGCTCATGCCGCTGTCGATTGATGATCTCGAGTACGGATTCCGTCACTACAATCCAATCGGCATGAATGACAAAAGTACGAGTTCCTAGCGCACCCAGCGCAGTACGTTGTTCAGTGCCACTATTCATCTGTTCTCTGACGACATCCATCAGTTCGCCCACGGACGCCTGCAACTGACCTTCACCAGAAGCTTTGGTCTCGACGGATGATATCAGGCGTCTGATCTCGCCGAGCATTCCTCGCCCAGAGGGTCCTTCGTTCGTGGCATCACCTTCGAAAGAAACACCAAGATGAGAGCAGAGCTGCTCGACGTTTCCAGCAACCGATTGGATATGCGCGGTGCCCCCGTTCACGAAGGCGTCAAGCCACTTATAAATGTTGTAAATTATCTCTACAGGCACGACAAAAGGAGCCACGGCCACACACCGAGTTCAGCTCATTGAGGTAACGAACGCTGTCAGCTTGCTGATCGATCTGGAGTTTCCGCTGTTCTTCGTCCAGTCTGAGGTGGTCCAAGATCACTTGGAGCTAAAAAGTGGATAAATAAGCCTCAAAACGAGCTGATGGAGACAGCAAACCTTCTCTGCACCAGCGTCCGGAGTTTGCGAAGAGGGAATGTCACGGGCCGCGTCTTCTGCAGAAACACCAACAGTACCGGATTTAAACAGACACATCAGTTCATCAAGTTTCGAGTATATATCCGACGGATTGACAGGGGGCTGCTCCACCCCCCGCACAAGCTGTAGTTGTACTTGACCCTGTTCAATCGATGCCAACTTCTCCACAAGAACCGGAGCCAGCGATGCAAGCTGCAACTGCAAATCCTCAAACATCTTGAACAACCGATCTATCTGCGGATATTCCGAGCTGGCCTGGATTTGCTTCCGCAACTCGTCCAGCCCGGCTACAATATTTTGCAAATCAGCAGCGCCAACAAACTTGGATGATCGTTTGACCGCCGCAGCCACCGCCCGCACCAACACAATCTGCATTTCGTCGGGTAGGGCATGAATGTCGCGTTGAAGGGAAATAATTTGTTCCCCCAGCCCCGCCGTCTGGTCATAGTGTTTTGCGGCTGTATCCTTGATCAGCTCCGCCAGCGGCGCCAACTGGGGCTCCAGACTGATGGCGTGTAGTGTCGTCGGCGGGTTCTCGACATGTTCGCGGATTGCGGGCTCGGAGAGCTCGGCCCGTAAAGCCGTCGCATTCAACGGTGTTGGCGTGGGAGACGCCCGGGCCGTGCGATCCCGTTTGAACGCGCTCCGCGCTGATGCTTCGGAAAACGGTGTGGGTGGGTTGGGAAGTGGAATCACGATCGACGCGTCCGTCGAGGGCGTCTCCTCGCCCTCCTTTGCGACATCCCCTTCCTGCAACTTTTCAATCTCTGAAAACGGATGTCCATGATGCGACGCGTGGGTGGTCTGCGCGCGCCGGAGAGCGGTGCCCACGCTCGAGGACGTACCCGCACTTGCCGGGCTGGACGCTTCGGAGCGCTCAATCTGGGCGAGGCGTTGCGTGACGACGGAGAGGGTTCCAAGGTTGGCGATGGAAGGGCTTTTAAAACGAGAGTAAGGATTGGAGAATCGGGATGGTGGTCGAGGTGGAGAGATGGACAGGGGAGAGAGGTGCCGCGGGGACTTGGAAACTGGTGTCGGTGGTGGCATTTGCTGTGCCAACGGCGTTTTCGGCGCGCTAGAGGATGTGTACTCGGAACGTGCCTCTTCAAGAGATGGAGCGGACTGTAGTTTCCGTCCAATATTTTCAAGCGCTGGCCGACCATCTGTCCTGATCGTAAGGATCTCACGCTTCGGGGTATGTACTGGCTCGCTTTTGTGTTGCGAACTTAGAACAGTATCCCTACATCGAGGTCAGATTTAGGCGTGGCAGGGAGCTTCATCTCACCAGATCGCACCAATCCATCTTGCACGGTCCTGTGTAGAGGTCGCTGCAAATGTTTCTCTTGGTCGACCCTCAAGGGACAGCTCAAAGGCCTTCATATCACCTTCGGCATCGAGTCGCGACACGCGCTCGTTGAGGGAGTGTACGTCCATAAACCCACCCAACTGAATGACATGACCGAAAGGTGCATCATGCATCGTATAGCGAGTAACGAGCAAGTGAGAGACATATAACGCCACCGTGCACGATATCCAGGCAGGAGGATGAGACTGGGGTCGGGAAAAGTAAAGTAGAGAACCGGAGAGTAAAGGCCTGGACGGCGATGCTCCCTCCTCGGAGGGGCGCAAGACCATCTGAGGTTTCAGAAGAGACACTGGATCCCTCGACGCGGAAATATTTTGTTCGGGGATGTGGTAAGGTGGTCCATAATCATCGTCATCCGACTCCTTGTCTTTCTTCTTCTTGAAGACCGACATAAAATTTCGCAAAGAGTTGCTCAGAGATCTTCGCTTGCTCTTGTGAGATTGCTGGTGTGCATCACGCGAGTCGATCTCCGAGGATATGCGCGTGGAACCAGGGTATCTCTTGACCTGAGTCGTCTCTACAGCACCTGTCATTGCTTCGAATCGATGGATGAGTTGCTTTGTCGAGTGGCGACGCAGCGTCGGGGCATGCCCTGGCCTCAGAACTTGGTCAGTGGATAAATACATCGTATTATGGACAGCGAGGTCCCCATGTTCACCCAGAGGTTCGAATGCCACGGTGGTGTTATATGTATCATTCGCGATGTCCATCTTCCGAGGACCTCCAACAGCAGACCTGGAGGGTCGGAGAGTATACAAGCCATCGTCGTAAGGAAGCTCGGCGGTGTTTGTGCTCGTCCGTGAGGTCGGAGAGGACATTGGAAGAACGGTGGACGTTGCGTCACCTACACTCGACATGAGTGGTACAAGTACTGGAGCGCTGATGGATGATGCCAAGAACAAGGAACGTACTAGTAAACCCTGGATTGCGATTTCGACCGAAGCAAGACCCTGCGACCAGTCTCCTATCCAACGAAATATAGTTGCAAATTTCGCATTTCCGGAGAGTATATTGGAATTTATGAACATAAATACGCGCCTTGCAATTGGCCAAAGTATCCTTGCATTGAATGGCGATTATACATTGAGATGGGTAATAGAGCAATATATAAGATGTAACGTCTAGTGGCTGGCAGGCGCGGTCTGTGACGCCATATTTTCCGGTACTGAACTTTGCCTTGAGTAGAAGTACACCCGAAGAGAAAGGGTACGTACATGGGGGTAGTTGTGGGCGGGTGCCCTCACTGAAGACACGAGACAGAAGGACACCGACACCTTCGAAAACGCCAAGCAGAATGCCACATGCAATGGCCGATCCTAGAGCGGATTTTGGACCGCCTGAGAATGGTAAACGGATGATCCGAAAGCGGGCGGTGAGGTTCCGACAGGGGAAAACCCGGAGTAATGGGACTCACTGCGAGCGGCCAAGCAACCGCCAGTCATGAAACCAGAAATGATAGCATTCCAGGCATCCTCCTTTTGTCGCCAACCCTTTACCGCACAGTCGAATGTCGAGAACATGCCGCCCCAGACGCCAAAGTTACCGCCAGTGACGGGGGCTCGTGCCTTTATTGTTGAGATGGCACCCACAAGACGTTCGCCCTAACGAAATGGAGTGAGTGAATGAATGAAGGGAAACCTATAGAACATACTCTCGGAGAATTTCGTGCGCCCTTTATGCCGTGCCATATACCACCGCCTACGGCACCCATTGCAAAGGCACCACCAAAGTCATTGAGGATTACCCATGGGCTATGAGAGTCGTCAGCGACGTCGAGGACAGAAAGAAACCGGATACCAAGGGTCTCGTGTGTGGTCTGCGTGAGACATGAAAGATGGTGACTGTGAAGGCCAAATGTCACTGCAAAGATTTTCTGTTTAGGGTAGGCTTGCAAATGAATTGTGATCACGTGACCGCGCCAATGAAAGCCGACTCGGCTCGACATTCGACGCGTCGCGAACCGCATCGAGCACGTTGAGCACGGCGAGCAGAACGACGAGGACAATGGGTGGCACGGCACCAAGGAAGTCGCTTTCGCAGGTGTTTGTCGAGCTGCCTCCGCCGCGGTCTGTGCTCAAGCATACCCCGCACGTGTCGTCAACGGGCCACAAAGAAAACGCGTTGTCTCGTTCATCCGCACCTCAAATGAGCTCCAGCACCTCGGCCGCGCCTGCACACAACAAGCGAAAGCTCGATGTTGACGCACCCGCCGCCGATGAACCAGTAACCAAGAAACACAAGCAACCAAAGAATTCAATGCCGACGCAGCCCGTCGCGAATGTGACCGACGGGTATCCCAATGGCTTTGTCTACTGCCATCAATGCAACAAGAAACGCGACGCCACAAGTCCGTCTCACTTCTTCCCGCAGCTCATTCCTCACATTGCCCTTAGTCTGCATCCGTTGCACCGTAAATGACCCCAAGGGTCGCAGGTGCCATGCCAAGTACTGCAAACCTTGCCTCAAGAATCGCTATGGCATTCTCCTCGAGGACATCCTCGCTGATGGCGAGGCAGACCAGGAGAATTACGTCCACGGGGAGGACTATCATTTCAGGTAATAGTTGCGCCTTCTATGCCACAAGTCATTGATCGGTGGCATGCACCAGATGCCCACGATGCGATGACGTCTGCAACTGCGTTGCATGCAGAAAGGCCAAGGGCTTGCAACCGACAGGGTGCGTGTAAATCGCCGCAACCAAAGTTCGTGCCAACATGTGTTTCTAGAAATCTCACTAATGCTGCACGCCAATCTGGCCTTGCCTCGGCTGCTGATGTGCTACGTAAAGACCCCAAAGCAGCCGTGAGGTCATTATATCGTGCCCATTAATCGATCTGATCTGCTCTCTCCAGGGTCCAATGGCACGGAAGCTGGCTGAGCAGGAAACGCAGCAGCAGCCTTCAGCGCATGGCGTTGGCTCCGAGCATGCCAGTAATAACAAGTCCTTCTCAGCGACTGGTACCAAACGGCCTGCCCGACCTTCAAAAACCAAAGCCAACTCTGCACCGCAGCCAAAGGTAAAGGCTGTTGCTCGCCCAAAGTTGCTTGAAAAGCCTGTCTGGACGCCCGTGGACACTGCTCTATCACAGAACGATGCTGAAGAACGAATCAACATTCGCGAATTTGCCCTACGATTTTCTTCTATATTGGGCCTCTCCCGCAGCCACCTGGACGAACTAGACGAGATAAGGCCACCACGAACTCGCAATGATGATGAAGGTGATGAGCTCGTCCCGTGGATTGGCGAAGCGTGTCTCAGATCGCTTCTCCTGGGTCTATTGAATATGGCAGACGCCAAAGGCGATTGCGAGAAAGTGGGTACTATTACAACCGTGAACCATCACCAACTCTGATTGACCTTGTAGCAACTCAAAGCCACAGTCAAATCAGTTCGAGAAAGTGGCGCCCATCTTAACCAGATGTGGGCTGCTCTCGCGGCTCTCCGCGACTGGCAAGAGAAGACATCCAAAGCTTCTCGTTCCGCTTTCACTAGCTTTCCACGTTCTTTTCCAGACCCGTTACCCCCTCCAGAATCCGTTTCCATTATTCGAACACGCAGTGGCGCTAATCAACTGAGCAAAGGAAACATCAATATTTTGCGAACAGCCCAACTCATTCCTGTGATCTCCGCGCTCGTCGACGCCGTTGTCGAATCAGAAGCAGCGAGACAAGAACTTGAAGTAGGAATCCAAGAGTCCAAGGAACGCATCAAGGAGGCACGAGAAGCCCAGCGCATTGAGAATGTGCGATTCGAGAAGGAAAAAGAACGCGAAAAATCGACAGGGAAACGTGCAAGTGTTCAAATCCCCGCCCGAAAATCACAGCATTGATATGAATTTACAGTTAGACAAGTCAAGGACAGAGTACCACAAGCGTACTGTAGCGACTATTGACGAGGCGCTCAAAGTTGCTTCATGCGCATATATTCCTCGAATCTCATCCTTGGGAAGAGACGCGGAAGGACGCATATACTGGGCTCTGACGCCGGGGATGAATGAGCGCGAGGACGCTCTGGATCTACTTCAGTCGTACTCCCAGGGACGTATTCACAAGTCGAAATCACGACGCAAGCGTTTGGTACCATCCGAGGAGGACCGTAGTGCTCTCAGAAAGTGGCCTTGGTTCATTGCCGTTTGGGGAAGGAGACCTTCGATCGCAGAGCGTACCGTCGATGATTCCGAGGACAGCTCTGGTGAGGAGGACGACGACGACGAACAATGGTGGGGGTTCTCGGAACCCGATGAGATTGTGAAGCTTGCGTCTTGGATCCACTACAAGGCCAATCTTGAAGAGAGCGTTAACGCCCCTTCCCTGGACATGGAGATGGAGGATCTCGACGATGGCAATTCTGACGATATACATGACGACCGCATGGGGGTGAACATGATCCCTACCGAACACGAGATCGCTACCCTGGTCAGGGAGCTGCAACAATACGCCTCGCTCCTGCGAGCGAGAATCCAGAAAGACGAATAATTGCAAAGATCCGGATACCTATATTATACATACTCTATTCTTTATAATGATAACCTTCGCATGACACCTGTCTGTTACCTCTATAAACTCTGCTTGAGATGCGGCTGAAGGTTTCCCCTTAGTGCCGTGTCTCCCTTGAACCTGGTGGTAAAGCGAATATGTCCAAGCGCACAACGAAAACAAGACTATTAGCCTAACCCACTTCTCGAGAGAAAATAACTTGAGACACAAACAGAAGGCGTCTCATTCGTCTCGTGGCACTATTCACAGAGTAATCGTCTCGCTCAATGGCGATTCCCAACTGTCTAGGGCCTGAGGGAAATTTTGGTGAGGACCCAACAACTTGGCTTGAAATATGGCTGCCGCGAAAAGGCGATAATTATTCCTTAGGATTGTCAGTACATATAACCAGGAAGATGAATGATGAATGAAAGCGATACTGTTGTGCGAGATAATGAAAGCCCAAGAGGTTTGGTGTCAGCACGATTCAAGGCTTACCGAGCCGCAAAATCTCGCGCAGCGGAAGGTACTTGCCTATCTCCCATTCAGCTTCTTCAAGACGTTACACGTGCTCACCTTCACCTCTCGCTATGAACCTCGAGCGAAGTTCTTCGCGAGTATGGTGACTGCGAAGTCTGAAATGTCATTAGGGCCAGCCTAAGTAAACTCGCCGCCTCAGCCTCGGAGCTCTGGGAGTTTCAGTGACAGCCAAGTCTGCGAAAAAAATCAGGAAAGCGTTGTTGTCACTTGGATGTGCAGCAACATTCTTCTCAGCGAGGGAAAAGAAGACATGTCCAACCGCGAGGGCGACGGAACAGCATACTCACTCGCCGTCCAGTTATACTATATTCAATAATGATGAGCCTCGTGCGCTTAGTTCACTACTTGTGTCCATATTCTGCATCTTGTATACACATTACCGAGCCTACAACGTGGGCCTCGAGGTCGTCGTCATTGATAGGACGTTCGATGCATTTCGAGAGCTGCTCTGCTAGATGGACGGCGAGGACATGCTTACACTGACCATAGGTTTAACCACGATGAGCGTACAAAAGATGAACACGTACCATCAAGTGCGACCCGTTCATGAGGACCGCAAATGCGAAAGCGGGGCAGGTGCAATAGCAGGACATGTGCTGTGACCAGCCCAGACGAGGAAAGATGCTGTAGGTTGCGGTAGACCCAAGGACCTTGTAGAGACGTCTGCCCCATGGCGTCTCGTATCTGATCACTGCAGCGACGTGAGCGACCGATGAGGCACACAACTTGAAGGAGGCACACCGCTCTCGCGGTCGACGAGGTCCAGCGCAGCAAGGAGTGTCGTATCTGGGAACAACGCCCGCAGCTTGTCGATGCCTTCCTCGACTGTGTGTAGCTATCAGTACTAGCATCTGCAATGCCAGCGGGCTTACGGTTGTCCTCGTCGATGGAGCCAATGACGGATTGGACGACGTGACTCAGACCCGGCGTGGCGGTCGACATTAAACGCGTCTCGACGATGACCACCGACTATCTCTTTGTCTTTGCCCAAGCACACGACGAGTTCCGCGTCCCAGAGCTCCAGTCGATCGCCGAACTTCATGGCTTTCGCATCGGATTCGAGCGGTACCTAGACCTTGCCAGTGCAGTCAAGCGGCCGTTCATGATCCTTGGGTTGGAGGAGGAGCGACACGCGCGGCTCCTCGCTGAGAGATGCATACTGATAAAGTACGCCCACAGAACCCTACTCAGCGTCTCGCTCATCCTCCGGCCAGGTCAATCTACGAGTTCTATGCACAGGGGTCAACCTACGATGAGCTCCACCGAGCTAACCAACGCGTCCAATCCCACTGGGAACGCTACATCCCTGACACGTCCTTCAAGTTTTCTGTGATCGGATACAACCACGGGCTCTCTCAGCGTCGGCGGCGCGACGTGATCGAAAGCTTTTCTTACATGGATTTCTTGGGCAAGATCGAGTTGAATCACCCCGAAATCACGCTTGGGGTGTTTGAAGAATGTGCGTGTCCCGAGAGAGGTTATCAGGCTTACACTGACGCGACGCAGACGAGGACGATCGTCGACCGGACGGAAGTCGAAACGTTGACGGCGAGTTTAAGCAGGCATACTTCGGCAGGTTGGTGCGTTCCACGTGCTGGCCCGTTCATCCGTCACACCATGTCATGTTCATCCACTGGCAGGTCGCCGAGGGCACTGCGCGCGCCCTCATCCGGACTTTTGACGTCAAAAAGCGTGAATACTTTGGGAACACGAGCATGGAAGCAGAGATTTCGTTGCTGATGGCCAACCAGACACAGGTGTGTCCGTTTCCTGTGGCTGGATGACCTACCGAATGATGTAACAGGCCGCACCTGGAAAACTCATGTACGACCCGTTTATCGGAACGGGCAGCATGGCCTACGTGCGTGCTTTTACGCTACACGCGCAGGATCACTCGATGTTATGCTCAGACGACCGCATTTTTTGGCGCACATGTGTACGGGTCGGATATCGACGGCCGGCAAATGCGCGGAAAAGGTCGAGACCACTGACACGCACGCCAACTCGTGACTGACAACCCCAAAGTTAAAACCCCAGGCATCCTACGCCAAGCTGCTCACTACGGCGTCGCCCACAGGATCATCGATCTCTGTACCTTTGATGTCACGCACCACCCGTGGAGATGCGGGGGGCTGTTCGACGCCATCATCACCGACCCGCCGTGTACGCCTTCATTCCTCGTCTCCAACTTGTCTGATGTACGATGCAGACGGCATACGCGCTGGCGCTAAGCGTCTCGGCCGCAAAAAAGTTCGCGATGACAAGCCCCCTCAGGTCCCCCGATCGTACGTAGTGTAAATCTGTGCAAAGTACTGTCTGATGCATGTCTCAGCCACCCTGACGAGCCGTACGTCCCTCCGACGAAACCATACGAGCTGTCCGCCCTCGTCTCCGATCTCATTCTCTTTGCGCGGTACCAACTCAAGCCCCGTGGACTGCTTGTTTTTTTTCTACCTACGGTGACGGAAACGTACGAGGAAGTGGACGTCCAGGCCGCCCTCTGTGAAGGCATGGAGCTCGTGTCTAATTCTGTGCAGGAATTCGGGAATTGGGGTAGACGAGTGGGTGACGCGATCTGCCCTGCGCGGCAAAACGGACTGATTTGATGGGCATAGCTGATCACGATCCGCAAGGTCACCACGGAGAGCTATCCACTGCCTACGTTTGACTCTGACGGCTGCGAAGAGGGTTCGCATGCTCCAGCCCACAAGGACTTCAGAGAAAAATATTTTCAGGGATTCAAGAAAGCAAGCGAGCGATGATATCTACAATTACTTACCAAATGTCTCCGTTGCGTGCAACAACTTATCAACAAACCGGTGTACCTACATTCGACACTTCACAGCCAATGAGACCACTGGTCCGTATCCCCCTCAGAGATCACGCAATGTGCTTTCAGTGCGTTCGTAGGCTAGCATGTACAATACAGGGCAAATATATAAGATCGGGTATCTGCAGGTATGGTAAGAGTCTGGCTTTCAACAGATATCACGAGCGATATAATAACGCATTGAAAGTTAGCAAGTTAGTTCACGGCGTCCGTCTATTGTCTGATCCACTCTCTACGTCCTGTTTCTCCTCTAAACCGACCATCGTGATCGATTCCCCTCTTGTTTCCCCGTCGAATTTTTGGATGGTATTAGGGTCGGAGGCAACAAGGACAACACTCCCTGCCGCCATGGTCTCGTCCATTTCTCTGCGTGCTTGCCGTGCGCGTACAAAGAAGACGCCAATACCGGAAGCTAAGACGATCACCCCTTGTAGGATGATGGCATTATTCATGTTGTACGGAGGGCTCGCGGTTGAGGAAGCACGAAGGGCACCTTCCGCTGTGGCGTAATGAGTATAACACTCAAAACGGGACGAGAGCCAACCCACCAAGGATGAGGATGATGCTGAACAGGTTCCCACTGCACGCTGGTGAGTCAAAGTAATGTGCGCTACAAACAGTCTGCCCACCTGCACCACAGGAGGGCTGCACTTGCGTCTGCATTCCTCGTCAGTTCGACACCAAGCTCCAAACTAATAGGGAGCATCGCCACGGAGCACACGCCAATAAGGACAAAGATGGCGTATAGAGCAGCAATATTACTCGGTCGGACTTCAAAAGAGATCAGAGTGGGAAAAAGTGGGAAATAAAAGGCCTACCAGCCCAGATCAAGGAGAACCAGCCAAGGGCTACGATCGGGACAAAGATTTTAAGAGCAATGCCAAGTCTGTGGGTGAAAAATCGGTCTAGTAGTGGTGCGGTGACAATCGAAGCGACGATGCCCGATAGGAGTAGGACTGCACCCATTAGTCCAGCGGTCATGTCCGAATATCCCACGGGTTGCTGGGAGGGGGGATGAACTTGAGTACGGGTGTATAGATGACTACTTACGAGCCACTGGTCGGACAAAACGCCAAAAGTAGTGGTGGCGCCAACAAATATACCGAAGAGAGTAGTAATAACTACGAAGTCGAGACGTTCATAACCAAGCATGCGTGCATCCGGTGGGACTGGCCGGCCCAAGACGGCACGGCAGAGGGACGTTAGGGTCTGAGGGGGTTTGGAACCAGCATATGCTAAGCAAGAGAACTGAGACAAAAACATAGGAAAACAGGGATGAACTCACTCGGAGGGGTAGGAGGGGCATCGGAAATGAAGAAGACAACTGGAGTGACAGCAGTGGAAATGATTGCCAAGACTAGCAGCTAAAGGAAGGGTGGGATGAATAAAGAACATGGGAGAGAGGTGAGGTGAACTGAATACTGACGGATTGGCGGACAGAATCACAGAGAGGGGCAAGCAACTGGCCGATCGCACTGCCTACTGGATTGGCTGTGCCGGAGAATGAATATGATAGGTAGGTTATTTTAGGAGGATGAACGGACCGATTGCGATGATCATGGTTGCAGTGGTGCGGCCTTCGAGATCAAACCATTTCTCGGAGTATTTTGGGCCGAGGACCTGGAAGATTGGTTGTACGATTGCAGAGAATATCTTTTGTGTGCGAAGATGAGGAAAAACGTGGGGAAACGAAGGGAAGTTCGTGGTACCTGACCAAACATGAGAAGTGTATAAGCGGACTGAGGTGGGAGGGAACGGTCCGTGCCGGCATAACGGACCCAGCCAGAAATGAGAGTTATGAGGGCACCGAGTTGAGCCTAGAGGATGTTAAGGAAAGAGACGAGGATGGATGGAACACATACACAACGAGAGATGCCGAAGCGAGAGCAGAAGACGGGAACAAGGAGAGAGACAGGGATGTATATACAGCACACGATGTTCGAGAGCCAATTGACTTTGTTCACGTCTATAGCAAAGGCGGTGGCAGCTTGATAAAGGACATGGGCAACAAGACAGGACGACGATTATTTGGAAGGCACCTTGGGTAGAAATTGGACCAAACCAGGCCCAGGGCATGCCTGTGACGAAGGCGAGAAGTACCTGAAGAGTGTCGTGGGCAATAAAAATCGGGCAAGCTCATGAGACCCACAAAGCTGACTAGGCCAGAAAACCTCCTCTTGTATAGTCTATACTGGACATGGTTGGGATGGAGGCCAAAGGACAGACTGGAGGTTTCCAAAGACGAAGACGGACCAGCATCAGTGGTCATCATAGAAGGTGAGCTTGACGGAAAGACACCGAAGTGGACTATAAGTTACATGCACAGCCTGCCTTTCCGCTTTCGGAACAGGCCCGGTTCTATGCTCGGTTCGGTCCGGTTTGGTTCACTGATCTGCCCTGGATCGTAAATCTCTCCCAGTCCGATGCTCGCGGTCTTTCTCCGCAACTTAAACGCCCGAATGTCCTCCTCGTCCCCTTCCGCTGCCCTTCGCTTTTCTCCGCTCTTTTCTTCTTCTTTTTCCTCGACCTTTTGACTCTCTGCTACTACCGTCCATGCTCCCGGTGTGCCCGCGTGGACCCTTTGCTGCGCCTCCTCGTTGTCAGGATCCTGATACCCAAGCGATGCTGCTGTGCTGTAATTTGCATACGGATCAGTTGGTTTCGCTTTGGGCTTTGGCTTTGGCGCGGCTGTTGGTGCCTTCGTCGCCTCTCGACTCGACCCTCCCGACGCGCGCCCGGATGCCACGTCCAGTGCGTACGCAGCCTCCGCAGCCTACCATCATATATCAATCAGAGATTTGAACACGAATTCTGTGCACTCGCACACCTTGCTAACGCTTGCCATGATACCTTTCTCCTCCTCCCGCTCTCTCACCCGCTTCTCCCCTTCCTTGTACAGCCCTCTTACGAACCGTTCCACGTTCCCCTTGTGACGCAGCCCATTCTCGTGCTGTTGTCGCGACGGCTTGTCGTCTGCGATGTAGATATTGCAGTACTTGCAGTGGTACCGTTTGTGCGACACCCAGTACTCAGACATGATGGTAGCTAGCCAAGTGATTATATAATTCAACCTTCCACATCTTCCCGCATCCACATCACAGTGAGCATCTGTACGACGTCGACCAGAGATTAGAAACAAAGCTCTACCAAATGTCTGACAACATTTCAGACGATGATAATCAGTTAACCGATGACGAGGACATCGAGGAAATAAACGCTATCACAGAGATCGGAACAACCCTGATCAATGCGATCTTTGAAAGGGAGCCCTTGGATAACATCCGAGACCTTATCGATGAAGGCGCCCCACTCTGGTTTCAGGACAACCAAGGAACCTCACCTTTACACGCCGCTGCCTACGTCGGCGACCAGGAGCTCGTCAAGCTTCTTCTTGAGGAGGGCGCCTTGTGGAATACAGGCGAGTCCTCTTCAGCCCTTTGTCACTATTTATTCATTGCGTGTGCATCAGTGGACAATCTTGGAAATACCGCCGGGGACATCGCCCTGTCCATCAACAACGACGCGTGCTACACCCAAATCCGCGACGCTGGCATTCGTGCAGGTGCTTCATGCACAGATACAGTTCGTTCACCCCATTGAAGCCCTGACAGAATTGCTTCTTACGCTCGTCTCTTCAAAATCGCCTTTGATCGAGCCGCCGTCTTCATTGATCATTCGTGGGGATGACCCCTCTGCGATCGGTTCAACTGACACTTTTCTGGCTTCGCGATTACAATACACCGTAGACGACAAGGGTCAGGAGATATGCCAACTAACACCCGAGGACGGCGAGCGAGTTGGTGTCATGATGGGCTGGGAAAAGGAGATCAGTGAGCAGTTTGATCGTCCATTCGCGCGATATGTATACACGACCATCCCTAGTGCAGAAAACGGTTGATGAACTTTGCTCGACTCATTCAAAACTGGAAACTGGTCTGAAGATCCTCAATATCGGTTTCGGTCTGGGTATCGTCCGTTCATTCTACTTCCGTTCCCTGGATGTGCCTGATATTTGTCAAGATTGACACCTTGTTTCAATCGCTCCCCAAAGCGCCTTCTCTTCATGTCATTGTCGAGGCGCACCCCGATGTACTTGCTCACATGGAAGAAAAAGGTTGGCACGAAAAGGCGGGCGTGAAGATTTTCAAAGGCAAGTGGCAAGATGTACTCCAGAGCGACGCGTTCCTCGGGCTGGGCAAGTTCGACGTTGTCTACACAGATACATTCGCGGAAAATTATTACGGTGTGTTCGGCGTCCTCTGAATTTGACACGATGTGGTGCTCAATGTTTCCAGAGCTTCACATGTTTTTCAAACGTCTACCCGATCTTCTGGATGGGCCCGACGCTCTGTTTAGTTTTTTCAACGGATTGGCAGCAACGAGTATGTTCCTGACTTCTTTCCGCGCTCGATATCAGCACTGATCCGGCACACACAGATGCGCTTTTTTATGATGTTTATACTCACGTGTCCGATTGTCACTTGTCTGAAGTTGGACTCGATGTCCAATGGCACGACATCGAAGTCGGAGTGGACGACGCCGAAGACCAGGAACGATGGGGAGGAACACGCAAATATTTTACTTTGCCTATATACCGCTTGCCGATTGGTCAACTGAGAAAGGAGCAATGAAGGAAAATGTGACATGCCGATCATCTGAACCCCAGTCCGATCAGGGTTTTAAATTTTTGGTTACCAGTGCGAGGTTGTCATGTCGCCCGTTCCCGTCCGATTTAAGGGCCTTCCTGAGACACTCCCCTCTTGCCTGGTGCTTCATCTCGTGCAAGTCACAGCCAACATCGAGTCCTTGGAGCTGGTCCTCCGTCGTCATGAATTCTCCCCTCTCATCGCCCCGCACTGACCCTACAAAACGTGCCACGACCGATATCATGGTGGTGAGCAGGTTTACAGAGTCTCAAATTTCCCAAGAAAACTGAACCGTGCCCTGGACAGGAATTATCTCATTCTCAAGGCCCCCCCACGCTGCCGTTCGAACTGCGTGACCATGTTCGTCCCTGTGCCGTCTTCCGTGCACACTCACATGTATTTTCGTACAGGTTTCTCCCCACATATGGGCAACACGCGTGTCCGCGCTCGTTCGGTTGGGATCGCAGTACTGTAGACCCACATTTGAGAGAGCGTACCTCCTCGTCATCTTGCTGTAAGCTTCGTTCGCCTCTAATCAGCACTGTCTCAACGCCTCCCAAGACTCACCCTCTTGGTTCCTATCACGACGTATTACGTCATCCTCTCAGCGTTGGAAAAGTCAAAGACGGTACATGCCCAGGACGAGCAAGTCTGGCTCGCACGGTTCTCTGCGCTCGCAGCCACGTTCGGCGCTTGGGTCGTCTTGTGCGTTCCCATGCTCATCTGGAAGTATGTGGTGCGTGTATTCCTAACCGTGTTGGAACGGCGTCCTTTGATCCAGCGACGATTAGGGAAAAGTTCGCGTCAGGCAATTAGCGGAATCGTGGACCACAACGGATTTAGTTACTGCCCTTTCGTACGACGCCGCTCCGGTCTGGAAGGCGACAGCGCCTGGATTGTTTAGGGATACCATCGTACGCAACAGGATGCAACACACCATTATTCGTGCCTGACCATCTGTTTTACTCCCACAGGTATTGACAATAACTGTCTCCGCGACGAGAAGCAGCTTTAGTCGGTCCAATTCTCTGCCTTCTGTGAGAACGATTTTCACACCTGCTTCTATTCTCTGAGCTAAAGATCTTGGTACATTAGTACATTGCCGCAGCCGACGACCCATCGCCTCCTTACCTTGATGCTACCATGATCGATTTGTCGAAAGACCTCGGAGGCGGGGTCAAGTACGGAGAACTGCCGATCTACAGCGATTAGTTCAAGTCCGGGGTGATTGGGCAGGTCCAGTCCGCAAAGAATGTGTACTGGAGACACTCTTGCTACCGCGTTGATCGCTTTCCAGATTGTTGTACGTGACTCTGTATTTTGTTCTTCGTCAATTTCGTTCTGGTGTGGTTCTGGGAACCGAACACGACTAGTGTTCCACGGAACATAGGACACCGATATCTCTGTAGATCATTCACACTCGGAACTCGACTGAATCCTATACGTGATATCATCGTCGAATTCTTCTCCGCAGGCAATGTCATTCGGGCTTTCGATGAAAGAATATGTTGAGCCTGGATAGCTGCGTCCAGTCAGTACCGACCGATAGAAGGTCTGCAACCGCAACGGAAGGCAGCGCCCCCACCGTGAGGGTGTGCTGTCTCCACAGAAATGCCCATTGCGTGTCAGGTTAACTGCTCTGACCGACGCAGGTATCTTGGGCAAAGGGATAAGGCGTCTCGCCCCAAAACGATAGTCTTGTTAGGGTCTTCAGTTGCACCGAATAGCTGGGACCGGCTATAGCGAGCAACACTACCCAAAGGGGTAGACGATCCGAGCGTCCTTCATCTGAGGTCACATGTGTCACGACGAGGCAGACCGTCGATCGGACATCTGGACGACAACGGTGCCAGCGTGACCCCTCCTCTAACGTGAACCGAACTTTGGTCGGTGATGTGAATTCGAGAACATTGAAACGTAGACCCGGTTGGAAATGTGATTTCTTGTGACGGGGCAATGGATTACTTCGACGTGGTCGTTCTTTCGTGGCCAATGGCTTCACTGTACATGCATCTATGGCGTCTTTCCCGGAGTCCGACTTTTCCCGGTCATTTGGGTACGTTCACGAGTATTAGTGGAACACACTGTGCTTGCCTCCTCCGTAAGAGTGCGTGAATGGCCTATAAGGTTCAAAATACAGTCGTATTTTTGTTCGGCCGGGACTGACTCACTAGTGCATCTATAGAATCGGTTTGTGTGTTCACTGGAGGTGTGACCAGAGCTGCATGCATCATATGAGTCACGTAACACAGTTCATATGGGGAAATGAGTCAACAGCACATCCAGTCAATGACGAGGATAGCTGTTAAGTAGTGTACAAGTTGGAAGTCTGGGCATACGGTTCTGTAGCAATGTGTTAATGACATCCGGATACCGTGTCAATATAGTAGCCACTCACTACGAGTGATTGCGCGGAGCAGGCTGGCCCGCATCTCTGGACAAGTTGCCTCCCTTGCACATCCCTCATCAAGCTCTCTTTCCTCATCTCGGCAGAGTAACCAGACCGGCGACCCCCCGGGACTGTGGTAGTTTGACCCAACTTGTTCATTGATGTTCGTTGCAAGTGTCATGGCTGACCACCAGAAACATGGATGCAAACGGAGCCAAGGTTCGTTTACAACTTGTGCGTAGTGTTCCGCAAGCATTTCCGAGTCCTGAGGTGATGCAGTACTAAAATGTAGACACATGATGATGATGATTCGTCTCCAGGAGTGCCCAGTTTGGCTCTTGCCACCAAGTGGCTCGTAACTTTATTTCTTGGATCTTCTTTAATTCTCTTTAATCTACGGAACTGAATCAGTGACACATACAAGAGTTTTATCCCCGCAGATGGATATTCTGAAAATTTATAGTGTTTTGCCTCATCCTAGGTTCCCAACCGCCCAAATAGCCGGTGACTTGTGGTGCACGCGACGGGGAAGTCAAGGACGGTATGCCCTGGACGGGCAAATTTGGCTTGCACAGTTCCCTACGCAAGGTACCACGTTCGGCCGTGTGGGTCGTTTGGTACGTTCCCAGGTCTGGAAACAACCTAATCTGGCGTTTTTCGCCGTGCACACGACTCGGCGTGGTGCGGTATTGAACAAGCCCAACAGTTTCTCACTATATTGCTATCGGATGCAGACCGACCCACCATATTGAAACCAAGTGATCGTTCCAAGAATCGTCTTTCTGGCTCGCGCGGTTCTCTGCTTGCAGCCACGTTCGGCGCGTGGGTCGTGTTGTGCATTCCCATGGAAATACGTATGTTCCGGATCATGTGAAATGGTGTCATTTGGTCTCGCGATCATCAAGGAAAACGCGCGCCAAGCGATTAGTGGGACCGTAATTCACGACGAATTGGTTACTGCTCTTTCGTATGAACTGCAAGACGAGCGCACCTGGCTTGTTTTATTGTATACATAAGGCAGCTTTCGTCGGGCCGGTAGGAACGATCTTGGTGCACCAGAACAAGTTGCCGCAGATGATCCATCAACTCGCCTCAAATGATACCATGATCGATTTGTCTAAAAGTATGGAGAACTGCTGATCTATAGCGATTAGTTTAGGTGCGAGGTACAGATGAGCAGGGGAATTCGAGGATAACTCATAGGCTGTATGTTTTCGTGTTTACTGTATGCGCTTCGTCGATTTCATTCATGGGTTTGGAGAACCAATAACAACTCGTTTTCCAAGCAATTATAAGAACATAAATCACGAAAGTATTCATGAACTCCTCTGTAAATCATTCACGCTCGATTCTCGACTTACTCTTCTGCATCATCATCACTTTCCGCGGGTAATGTCATCATGTCATTCAGACTTTGAGCAAAGGAACACCTTGAGTTTAGATGATCGCACCAGTCAGGGTCAGGGTGTGCTCACCAGTGAACAAAAGGCCTGAGAATCCGTGCCACTTTTTCAAGTTCTTGCATGAACGTTCCCGCTAGTACTTGCTCATCGGCGAACCTGTTGGCCAAAATTGAACCCAGGTGAGTAGTTGATCCAGGGGTCCACATCACAACGCACTTCAGCGAGACAGCCAAAGAGCGGCATTTGAGGAGATCAATGTCTCTGTTCATAAATCAACTGGCAGTCAGCAACATGAAGCGTCAATAAATGCCCACTTGTGGTTTTTGTCTACGCCCTTGGGCGCAGTCTTGAGTTCATCCTCCGCGCCAAACACGTTCTGGCGCTTCCCCTGCGGGTGTGGGCATGCCTCGCCAAAATGCGTCACGAACTCAGGTCCCGAAATAATTTCGCGAAGTCGATCCGAGGAGTTCTTTATATGATTTCTGGTGATGATGTCAGACTAGATCTGGTGGCGACAAATGACGCCTCCACCTTATCAGGTTGAGTTCGTTCTTGGCTGGACACCAAGCCCCAGCAGCCAGCAAACTCTCATTACCCGGTTTGACTGTGCATCAAGTTTGAGCACGATAATGCACATTACGGAAGAAAACGGGCTCACTGCATCTGGTTCAGGGTACATGGGGATAAGGTATAGAATTCACGAAAGGGACACTTACACGTGGTCTCAAAGGTATGTGTCAGACGGATTGCAGTAGACGCCTCAGCAACTCACAGAAAGCAAATAGTCCCTTTCTCCCGCTTCTCGAAAAGCTCGCAGAGAATCCAAGCTTGTAGGGTGTTTTATCATTGCTGAAACGAACCTAGAGTCAGTTCAGTGAGACAACCTGCGGGAACGTAGTCGTATGTACATCACGATAGATCCGATGAATGACATCCTTGGGAGGCAAGTGTGGAATCTGAGGGTCTACCTCAGTAAGCATTTCGGTGAAGGCTTCAATAAACTGTTTGAATTCCTTCTCGCACCGTCGATAAATGGGTTCTAAAGACACTGTAAGTGATAGTCATAGCAGTAGGGGTACAATACCATGAAGTTTGAACCTGTGATGCGAAACAGAGTTCATGCTGGAACCTACGGAGAGGGCCCGGTACTCACCAGACGCGGTCATTGCATGCCGGATCTCGCAACCGCATAAGAAAGTCTAGCGCATGTTGCGAAATCTGGCCATCCGGTGCTGTCGAGTAGTTTACGAGTTCACAAACACAGGCCCACGAAACAACCATCCGTACGCACCCCAGCCAGTCGCCGGCGCCTCGACGACCTTGCCAACTACTTTCTGACCGTCTTTGAGTTCAATGCCATCGTCATC
>JBBPTV010000440.1:0-13727 GCA_038094275.1 Tubosaeta brunneosetosa | reverse complement strand
GATGAATCTGGTGCGTCGCAGAGCCGTCAAGCCGTGTATTGAAAGGACGTGGTCCGTTCACACTCGTGATGATCGCAGCGGTGAGACGGCCTGGATATGGGTCCATCTTGGAGCCATGGACATGCGTACGGCTGCATGAATGTTCCAAGCGAGGATTACACGACAATAGATCGTCTGGCGCACAGTGCCACAGTCTAGGTCAGAGACGTGTGGTCGGCGACAGGGTGGTCAGACGAACTTGAAGGCGAGTGACAGATGGATGATATGGGGTGCGTGGGACGGAACGCCGATGAGGGCGCAGTGACACCTTATCAGCGCCTCGTATTCCCTGGCATCTTTTCTAATGAATTTATATGAACGTCTGACGAATTCGTTGTTCGCTTTTAGAGGGGCTTTCTCAGTGTCCGTATCGCGGACAAGACGGGGACCGCGATTCGGTGTCTCCCGCGTTAGTCGCCGCCAGTGGCTTCGCGCGAGGCGTTGCATCGAGGCGGGACGGGTTGCAGGTCATAAAGTGTCGAAGCAAATCCTGACTGGTACGATTTTATTTTTATTCCTGTTTTCTCTTCCGACGGACGGAGCGGCTCGAGTTAGAACCCTGATTCATACATCAAACCGACAGGTCGAATGGTACGGTCCATGTAAGTAAAATGGACGTTCATAGCGGACATGTTTGCCGCCACGTTTGATGCCACCAGCATGTTGGACAGGCCTTGCCAATCATCTCAGTGTGACATGCGATGTACTACCCATCTCATGTCCAGATGCTTTCCCGTTTACAGATCGTCCTCGGAAGCAAGCTCGGTGTGATCGACTCGTACTTGCAACGATGACGCCCAATGATGGCGCGATTGCACGCGGTAGGCATCGCATAGGATCCGATAAGAACGAAAGCGATGCCCCCTCGCTTCGAGTTCGCGTCCTAGGTCAAGCCTGGAAACATGTCGTCAGGGTTTAATTAGCATGCACGTGTGAGGTACACAGCCGAGGGTTGCGGATTCGGCGGGTAGGATTTTCCCAAGGGGGTTTTCGCCGCCCGAAGGTTCTCGAGGAAGATGTTGTTCTGTCCTATCGACGCGGAGACTGTTTTCTTTATTCTTTTCTTTTCTTTTTAGCCAAAAAGAAAAAGAAGGGAATTCGTACCGTTAGTGGAGCGCACCGAGGTAGAAAAAGAAGAGGCCCCACTGATAGATCGCCGTTTTGGAACACAGGATGAACGACAACATCTGACAGAGACAGAATACGATGCCTCCTGTTCCCCAATGACGTCGTTGCAGATCGTTGCTGGTGGACTCGCTTGGCACAATCCGGTGCCCCATGGTGTCAATGCACTCCCTCCTGCAGACACGCGGTCGGGCTGTCCACTTTTTGTCCGCTCTGCAATGCGTTCCATATCGCCTTTCGGAGGACCGTCCGTGTGTGCACGTGTCGATGGCAACGGAACATGTGCCGATGACTGGGGTCAAGCGAGTAGACGCGTTGCAGCTTGGCATCGATCGGAAAGAGTCGCCCGGAGCATACTGGTGAGATGTCCCTCTGGCGACTCGGATTCGCGCAGATGCTGGGACCGGTTGGAGGATCGTGGATAGGGATGGGGGAGCCCTGAGCGACAGCGATGGTTAGTCGTCAGTTTGCGCGGCAAAGAGTCGTGGTAGACCTCGTGTGGGCTGCTCGACGTCGTGTCGATCGATCTCCGTGCTTTTCAAAGTCCGACCGGGGTGTGTTGCGATCGGTGAGATGATGTCGTATGTGGGGTGGCGGTGGCAACGTTTTAGAGCCGAGATGCCGACGTGCGATCACGGTGCCGGATATCGGCCGCACGTTCGTCGTCGTCGTTCTATAAGTAAGTACGCTCGTCGTTATCTTCGAAACGGGGGGACTCCATGATGGTGTTCATATATGCATCCGCATGGATATCTCTCGGGCGTTGTCAAAGGCACCGGTTTGGCGTTGGCAAGTCAGCGTCGCTTATCTGACCCCACTGCAGTGGCGCGATTCCGTCCGGGATCCGTTCGGGGTAATTTGCAAAGGCATGTGCTATAATTGCTGTGAAACCTGGGAAGGGCGTGCACTAGAGATGGGTAATTGGTTCAGACCATCTTTTTATCGGATTCTCTAAAGGGAGGGAGATGTGTTTCGGATAACCCTTGGCAGGTTTCAAATCAATTACCCTCTTTTTTTTTCACATATCTCCGGAAGCGAACGGAGGCAGCTCTGGAGTAAGCCAAATACCCGATCGTGGCAGATGTAATCAACCAATGGGACATGTCTGACAGGGCCTGGACCAAGCGACGGAAGAAAAAAAAAGGGACGGAAAAGGAAACAAAAAGCGGAAACTTTTTCTTGTCTTATCTTATCGGCTGGCAAATCACACGGGGACACGTATCAAGAGGAGATAGAGCGAATATACATAAACGTGCTGACGCGCGTGTAAACATTGCGGCCGCGCCGAGAGTGGGCGGGCTAACCCGACGGTTTGATCACGGGCGCGATAATGGCCGCGGGCTGGGACGGGCGTAGAGGGTCCCGAAGAACGAGACACGTTCCATGTTGGATCACTCGGACGCACACGGGGGTGAATCACCATCACGTACAGCCTGGGCCGTAAGGGCGATGATGTGATGGGCGTCGTCTCGGTCGAGGAGGTAAAGATCACTGGCAATGGGGAGTGCCAGGCAACGGGTACGAGCTAAAACCTTGAAGACAAGGGTTGTCTGTGAAACAGGTTGCAATCCCACTAAGCGATGGGAGAGATAAGATTGACCCTTGTGAGCACACGGCGCCACAAAATAAATACATGCAAATAGTGATGTGTACGTAATAAACAACGTAGATTTCCGAGCGTAGCGCTCATTAGCGATAAATTTTCACCATGGTAGATTGGATGATAAGTGCGCGCAGTGAGTGCATTTTTGTGGCAAATTTTAAGGGCAGATAAGCCCAGAACGGAGATTACTGTGAAATTATCTTTTATGAAATTCTAGTAATCTGATTGGCCAGATTTAGTTTTGTGTGGTTATCTATTAGTTTATCGGTTCCCGTCGACCACAAATCATAAACTCTCCTTCTCTCCCCGTTTCTCCTCCTCTTCCAACTCCCCCTCCTTGCCCTCCTCGTCGCTGCCCCTCCCCTCCTCTTCTTTACTTTCTTCATAGGTATCCCTCTCCTTCTCGATCTCCTCTTCCAAGCTCACAATCAGCCCAGTCTCATACTCAAAATTTCACTTTAATCGTATCCCTAGATAATCCTCTTCAAAAATGTCCCCCGTCATAATGGAACCCCCCTCTATAAACATGCACCATCTCTCCCGGATCCAGCAGCAGTTCTCCAGCACTGCTTCCGACCAACATGCTCCGACCTCCCCGGCTCTTGCTGATGCCGCACACGCCATCCACCAGCGCATCGCCTCGGGCGAGTTCGCCACCTATGAGCAGCTACTTGGCCAGCAAAAGGATCGTCCTCAGCAGGCACCCGCTGACGATCAGTCCAACGCTCACAATCCCGTCGTCGAGCAACAGCCCCAGCAACATTCGAACCAGACCGTAGAAAAGGAGAAGGAGAAAGTCGATGTTCCCCTGCAGCCTCAGCAAAAGCCACAGCAAGCTCCACAACCACAGCGCACGGGCTGTACCAATTGCGGGACGGTCGACACGCCTCTTTGGAGACGCGACGCCCAGGGCAAGACCATCTGCAATGCTTGCGGTGAGTTGGCTCGATCCATTTTCATCTCATCTACTTTCATTTCCTCGTCACGTGTCTACGCGTGGCACCAGCTGGGTCGCGGGCCCACGCTTCATGCTAGCCGGTTGACGCTATATCATCATGCTGCGTTGCGGCTACATCTGCACCGCGTGTTCTCGGCATGTCTGTCGGACATGATGGTGATTGGCCCAGATTCTTTTTTTCCTACGTTCTTGTCCTACCCTACCGTCTTGTCAGTGCAGTAGCAGTGTGTGCTGATTGAAATGTGTCCAACTCGTGGGCACTTTGCTTGCCTGTTTATCGTCATTAGGTCTCTACCTCAAATCACGCAAAGTAGCTCGTCCCACCTCTCTGGCCCGTACTCCAACGCCTACCGTCACCTCGTCCAAACCCGCCACTCAGCTTTCAAACGGCAGTGGGGAATCCGACATGTCAAATCCAAATCAGGCAGCCCCTACCGTCTCATCTTCTCTCAATCAACATTCGAAAACTACGGACGCACCCTCATCGACTCCACAGACAGAGGGCTCCACTCAGCCCCAGCAAAATCCCGTCTCCAAGTCCACTCCATCCACGAAACCTGCTTCTGCCACAGGTGCGCACACAACTGGTGGCACGTGCCCCGGGGATGGTCGTTGCGATGGCACTGGAGGATCCACCTCCTGCGCTGGCTGCCCGACACTAAACAACTCTCTTTCAGTCTCGGGAAGAGGTGACGCTGAACCCGCTACTACGGACGACACTGCCCCTGCTGTCCCACAGGCAGCATCTCCCGCCATCGATACTTCCTCCCCTGGCGCCGAGGGTGAAAGTCCTCCACCTGCAAAAAAGGCAAAGTCGGCAGTCGGTGCATTGAGCTGTGCAAACTGTGGTACGAGCACGACCCCGCTCTGGAGGAGGGACGATGTGGGTAACAACATCTGCAATGCATGCGGTGCGTTTCGGTCTCGTTTCATCTCTGATCTGTTTGGGGCGTGGTCCCTTGCCGTCCTCATTATTATCTGACCGTTGGCTATTTCTCGTAATTGGGACGACATGCTACACGTTGGTCCGGTCTGGGTTACCTGCGTGCCTTTCCTTTCAAGGGTCGGCGCTTTTGATGTCTTCTCGACTTTTTTGCTCGTCTTTGCTCCCGCTTTTCTTTATCTTATCTTTGACGTTGACGGGAGCATTCTTTCCTTTCGTGGTTGGCCTGCGTCGACCGGTCTTCTTTTTGTTTCCTGATTTTCCACTTCCACTCGGTCATCATGCCGTGCATGCTTGCCTGACTGCGCTTTCTATGAATAGGTCTCTATTTCAAGCTTCATGGAACGCATCGCCCCAACTCGATGAAGAAGACCGTGATCAAGCGGCGGAAACGTGTTCCCGCCGCAGGCTCTGCCCGCATCACAGATCATCAAGCGGCAGAAACCCTCGTCGTAATCGGCCAATCAGGTGGCAGCCAACACGCGAACACGGGTGGGGAGGAGAGCGATAACGAGGTTGAGGAACCACAACCTCGGCGAAAACGGGCTCGAAGAGGGAAGAGCGATCGTGAAAAAGGCCGCGCCCGGGACAAGGACGAAGACGAGGATATGGGTGACCCTGATGACGAGTCGCCACAAGAAAGTGGTGGACGAGGAAGGGGCAAGGGTGAGCGTGCATCTGCACGAAAAGCCTCTCGGGACTCTCACAGTTCTTTATGGGCTGAAGGTGCACTGAGTATGCATCATCAAATCGTGGAAGCACTCGGCGATCGCGGTCATTCCCTCCCCCGCGTCATGCAACCGGGCCCCGAGTTGGATCGCTTTGCGCACCACCTTGGCCGTGTTCCTTCTGGTCATGGCGCATTTATTGCATCACCTCACGCTGGCCTCGACTTGCCCCCATTGGGCGCTGCATTGGGGGAACGATATGGGTACGGTCCACCTGGCCTCCTCGGTGCTCGTGATTTCAGCGGTGCACAGTCCAGCTATATGCGGTCTGGTTCTAATGCCCCCAGCAGAACGCACTCTCCACTGAACCCTGGAATGGCTGCTGCGGGAGTCAGCTATGTTCTGCCCGCACCGCATGGTATGGGTCATGGGTATTATGGCCTCGGACATGGGCACTCTCCACCTCCTCATGAGGCCTTGAACGGGGTATTGACGGCGGCTGTCCCTACAGTGAACGATCTGCGTCTACACTATCAGGAACTTCATTCGCAACGTGTGCGGCTCGAGGAGCTGCTCGATAGGACGGATAAGATGTTGCTTGGCATTAAGCGCGGAATGGACGAGATGATGGGTGCACCGCAAACCTCCCCACAGCCGTCTCAGCCACAAGCACAGCCTCAACATCAGGCGCAGACCTTGCCTCAGCCTGCACCGCAACATCCGCCATCTCATGACCAGCCCCCTCAACAACCTCCTACTGGAATGCCCACGGCCACGTCCCCTGTCCCTGTTGCTCGTCCGGGCGAGCGGGAACGAAGCCGCGAGTCGATCTGGCCTATTGAGTCCGCCCCGCCGCGGGAATAGAGGGCCCGACAATGATACCCCCACTCTCCCTCAAAATATGGCATCGCTTTCGTTTTTTTGTTATCGCACGTTTTATGGTCTTCTCAAGCTCCACTCGCATTGCCGTTTGCCCCTCGAGGCGCGTTGGTTGGCCTCCCTTTTTGATTCTGGCTGCCAGCGGGACATTAAGATTATGCTGAGCGGCCCCATCTATCTCAAATCCACACACATGTCGTTTGCTTGGCTATTATCTATGTTATCCTCTAAAACCCCATGCTTTCATGTGCATATAGGCCTGTCGTCGTTTTGATCCTCATTTATTACCTTGTCTTTCTACGCTAGCTTCGTTCTGTGTTTGACATTCTTTTTGTGCTGCCCTCATGCGACTCGGTTACACACTTATCATACCTTTCTTTTTATTCTCGCACTTGTTCGACTTGGCTTCGTACATAATATCACCTTTGGCACTCGTGAATAGTGTAGATGCGTCGCCTTCCTTCTACGAGGAGGGGTACGACGTCGCGGTCTCTAATACATTATAGTCGTTTTATACACATCTCTTTTGACCGAGACTGGAGTGCAAGTGCGTGACGATAAGCTTGGCAGGGAAAAGACGAGTACGTGCCCGTTGGCAAAGGAAAAAGATGGGATACCGTAGTTCAACCCAGCCGTGCCCTGGGGTCGCATTTCCAATGAGCAGGTCTAGGACGACGGTCTGGTGTGCAAATGCAAGTGGCTGACCTGGCGTGCACGAGGGCCACCCAGGGGTCTCGTAGAATGCTGTAGAGAACGAGAGGGACGGTCTCCACCGCTGGTTTCCTTCGTGGGGCTGTCCGGAAGCCAAGGGACCACTTGCTGTGGTCGTGCGCTGCGGCGGAGCAGCGTGCGGCGAGGGGTCCAGCAGATGACGTGTCCGAATCGATGGTTCGCACACACGAGGCGGGTGGCCAACTCGGTGGCCGAGGGCGAGACTCGAGAGGGCCCCTGCGTCGCGGTCCTTGTGATGCGTGCACGGGCGTGGACGTTTCGGGGCGCGTGTGGGGGCTGGAGTTGTCATCGGTTTTTTTCCTGCGATGGCCGTGAAAGCCCGGGGGGATGTCGTCCTTCAATGTAGAAGGGCGTTCTGGGTTATGGGCGGTTCCAATTACGAGCGTGCTATCGCTCGACTATACGGCGAATCTGCCCCGTCCACGCGTCGCTGCGGCACAGTCGCATTGAATCTGCAGAGGAGGCCGGTGGTGGTGACCCGCGGAGGATACACACCATCAGTGAGCACAAACTGTCCGTGCGTCCCCACGTCAGCGCTGGGAATGGCATGGACACATCCACGTCCGGTACGACTCTGTGCGTGAATGGAACGCAGAGGGGTCAGCATGGATCACACGCGCGTCCGTCGTCTGGGTCGCTCGTTGCCTTCTCTGGTCTTCCAAGATCGAGACGAGCAGTTCATATACTGAACGTCAAAGGGTTTTATGTAAACAGCCTGTTCTTTGCGTGGCATCCATAGTGGGGAGCCTCCACGCACGAATTGAACACATACCGCTGTGACTTGGGTCAGGTTTGCCGGGGGAACGTGCACGCCGTCACGACAGATTGGACGGTCGTGGTTGCGGTGAGGCCCTTGTTTGATGGATCCGTTGGGATCCCTGCACCGGCAGTAAGTATTTCGGTCCCCGGGACGAGATATCCACTCAATGACGAAGATCGATCACGTGCCGATCGTATTCCGAGTACTAGCCTTGTTCTCTTACACCACCATTCTTGGCTTGATCACCGAACTTGTTGTTGTGCGCGTCTTGTAGGAACAAGGTAAATGCTCACATATTTGCGCACGCCTTGGTCCGTTGGATGGAGATGAGATGGGAAGCACCCACCGGTTCGGCCCTGGTTTGGCATGTGGAATGGATGTGGGCAATCAATATCCTACCGTGGGTGGGTCAGATGATGACAAGGTTGTGTGCGTTGTCGAGACTTCGCCAAAGCAAAGTTCACTATACCCAGTGAGTCACTGCAACAATATCCATCTCTCAAGCAAGTATTGCACCAAATTTTTCATATAAGTTTGCAATATTGCTGATGGCTTTCAGGTACAAGAGGACATTTTTATGATTGGAAGGAACAAGATATCAATCATAGCCCCCATCATCAGCATGCAACAAGCATGCTTAAGCTGGTAGGCAGTAGCAGCTGATGGTATGATACCACTTCAGATTCACTGATGATAGACTATACTCTTCATACCAATGACACAGGGGTCTCAGGGGCTAAGTCATGGCAACAACAGGGTATCAAGGCAGAATATGTCTATTCTTTAGTGATCTGAGAATATGTTCAATCATTACCTGTGTGGAGAATTAGGTCAATGGTGAGGTCTGGGAGTAAGTCATAGTGGTTGAAACAGGTTTGAGCAAAACCTAAGAGCTGGTTGATGATTGAGGGAAATTTCAGAATGCCAGAATGTTTTGTAACTCCCTGCCCTTGAGTGGCATTAGTAGTGGAATCATGTGTGGTGAATTGTCAGTAATGTGCACCCTTACAAGATAAGTCAATTTGATTGTGATGGAGATGAAATCAATTGCTTGGATTTAGTGTCTATTTTGCACTCAGCTTAATATCCACTGTGGGCAGAAAATTCACATCTTAGAACTGGCAATGTCACTGCAGATCATCTGAAAGTGCTTTGAGTCCTTGTCACTGATCTGAGCTCATTTTTGTTTGTGTGATTTATGTATGATAATGGAAGAATGCCATGTCAACTGAGTGTGGGAAAGTGAACAGGCTACACAGAGCTAGAATGTTCAATTTGATTACAGCAACTTATCATGATTCATGAAAATGAACTTTATGAATGGGAGTGTAGACAATGTAATCTATTATGTGACAATAAAAGAGACAAGGCCCTTCTTCACATGCCCACCACCTGACTTCAAATGGTCATCTCAACAAATGGCACTCTGACCATGTTTGTGATCATTTAAGATCATTGTGACACCTGAAATTTGATGTCTCTTTAGTGGAATTGGCAGTGATCAGCACATCTATCTCAGAGGCACAAATGTGTGACAGTGAAAGTATGACCAACAACTTGTTCACAAAAGGGGTATGAGTGCACTTGAAATTAATGAACAATATCATTTGTTTTGTTAGCATACTAATGCTCTCCTTCAAATTAATTGAGTCACTCCTTTTGCTTGAAGAACCTATGTAGTTTACTGTGCATGTTGAGACACACTTTCCAAAGTGGTAAAGGTGCAATCTGAATCTTCTAACCCCTTGACACCTATTTGACACAAGATGAGGCAGCTATCATTAATGACCCATTGACTGCTATGTGTCAAATAGAGAGTAAATGATGATGTCACCTACAAGTACAAGCTAGGGTTGTAGAAAGTGTTAGCTTAAGCTTGTGGACAAACATACTCAAGGGCAAGAACAAGGGTGGCAAGTTGACCATCAAAAGTTCAAACAGGGTTTGTCATCTCAGGGTTTTTTGTTTTCCATGTTTTTGTATGCTAATGTGATGTGTATAGTCACTGAGTGTATAATATAGAGTTATCTTTCAATGGATGGAGAAAATCAACTTAGTATGAGTATTGCCATGTTTTCTGATGCAAACTATTGATTGCCACCCACTATTTCTAATGGTATATGCCTTATCATGTTGGGCTCTCACTTATCTTTTTATCTGTTTTATATAGCTTTCCCACTAGGAGTTTTGTGTCTAGTGTATATATGCTTGTTGGTTTTATTATTAATATATACTGTAGTACATGCATATCTATCCTATATTTCTAACTAATTGGAGATGTTATTGGAACCTGTATTCAATATTAAGATTATTAGTATTTGACCTCAAATATATAAGGATGGTGGGGTATGGTGGGCTCTGGGGTATGATAAAACTGGGGTGATACTGTAGTTGGGTCTTCTTGTTTATATTTTAGACTGCTTGCATTGTAGACCATTCTTATGGACAATCTCATTTAAAAGGGATAAATTCTACCCTTCTTTCTTTATGGGTTTCTATCCTCAGGTGTATCTCTTGCTTATGATTCCACATCTTCACTATGATCTCAGCTAGAGAAATATTGAGGGCAGTAAAAGGTTTTGAGAAATTATAAAATTCCTCTCCACTTTATTTCCACTTAGCATGCTATATACAAAACATTTCTGAGTTCTAAAGGTTTACTTTCAAGACATTTTGAGATTTTCTGTGGAACCATGTTCTTCATTTGCTGATATGTTTAGCTACAAGTCTTTAAAAAAATTGTTCATCAATAAGCATCCCATAGCTTACAGATAATATGATCAGCAATCAGGTTCATGATAGACTGAAGCATTTCCCTCTTCTTTGATAGCTTATATTGAGGATAAAGCTCATCCACTGCTTTAGCAACATTAGTAGCTGTTCCAGAAGTCCTGTACTGCTCTGTTGCTGTGGTAATTGGATCTTGAATTTTTTGCTGGTGTAGGAAGAAGGAATGTTCCAAGATCAGAGCAAAATCTACAAATAGCAGTTATCATATAATAATCAAGAATAAGTATTGTTTGAGATCTACCAATGCCAGTCTGAAGAACTTGTTCCTGTGTATCAGAGGAATTGTAGACCTATATAGTGTCAGACAATCAGTGTATATATGTTAAACAATGTTACCATGGATGGAATATTGTTATTGACTGATATCTAGTCATTTATATAAGTTATAAACATAACATACAGTACAATAAATGAAATACCCTTGAAGAAACAATCATCTATAAAAAGCTAGTTTAACTTAATGTAAAGTTGATGAAATTGCATAACATACACTCTATAACACATGAAGAATATAAACAATGAGCAATAATCAAATCAAAATATAATCAAATCAAAATATAATTTTATTCTCTTACCCTCTTAAAATTAGAATTTATAATTGATTAAAATGTACCCTTAAAATAAAGACTTACAGCCTGTGATATCAAGCCAAGTGCACAATTAACAAGTTATAATAATAGAGACATACCAGCTATATATTGTGAGAGTTGAATATAATACTATGTCAACATAGCACTATAAAAAGAAAATAATTTTCTGACATTCTATGAAATCATGTTAATTTGAAAATTGTTTAAGTGGTACATATAGGAAAACATACATGCTTAAGTGTTCAGGTAAATAATGGAAATAGTAGCAAGGTCAGAACTGGATAGGATTAAAACAGATCAAAATTACCTGCTGTGAATAAAAATATTAGTTATACTCTAAATTTTAGGTACCTCACTTACTTCCTATGAAATAAAAGTAGTAGAATGAAATCAACAATCAGAGATTGGAGTGATTGCAAATTCTCTGGTGACAGTCACACCACTCACAATCTATGAATGAATGAGAGCAGGAGGTAGATCAGGGATCAGAACTATTACAAATCCCCCAATGACAATCAGACCACTTACAAGCTATAAGTGAGAGAGCAGTAGAATGAAACAGACAATCAGGAATCAGAGTCATTTTGAACTCCCCATGACAACAGGCTACTTACAGCCTATAAATGAGAGTGCAGATGGATGATTAGAGATCAAAATCATTCTGAATTCTCCAATGACAATCAGACTACTTACTTGCTATAAATAAGAGAGCAGGAGGGTGGAACAGACAATCAGGGATCAGAACCATTCTGAATTCTCCAATGTCAATCAGACCACTTACTCCCTATGAATGAGAGAGCAGGAGGGTGGAACAGACAATCAGGGATCAGAACCATCCTGAATTCTCCAATGACAATCAGACCACTTACTTGCTATGAATGAGAGAGCAGGAGGGTGGAACAGACAATCAGAGATCAGAACCATTCTGAATTCTCCAATGACAATCAGACCACTTACTCCCTATGAATAAGAGAGCAGGAGGGTGGAACAGACAATCAGGGATCAGAACCATTCTGAATTCTCCAATGACAATCAGACCACTTACTCCCTATGAATAAGAGAGCAGGAGGGTGGAACAGACAATCAGGGATCAGAACCATTCTGAATTTTCCAATGACATTCAGACCACCTACTGATGTGTGTGGAAACCATGATGCCATTTGAACAAACAACTTCCTCTGGTTCTCATCATCAAACCATGGTGATGTGGATTCATGTTTAGCATCAGCCCATGGTAGCAGAACACTGCAATTTCTCTTATTAATATCCACCAGATTTCTGCTATCAAATTACAACCACTTACCATTTCATAGAATACTTGATACAGAGTAGTGTGCTGGAATGCTGAGTGGTAACTAGCAACATCTGCAATGCTTCATCATTCAAGGCTTCTACAGTTCTCTCCAAGAGTATTTGAGATCCATTGTCTGATTTGTGCATGTCTGTACAAAATATATGTGAAATCAGGCTTGCAAACAATCATTATGCTTACTTTTCAAATGCACATAATCCTTTGGAGCATATTTTCTTGTTTTCAATTTGTCCCATGCAATGTTGTTTCTCAGCATTTCCTCAACATACTTCTCAACCTTCGGATTCCGCTCTTTTCGAGGCAACTTCCGGTCATCTGATGACAGTTTGCTCAAAGCTATGGTTGAGAGGTCATCACACTTAGTGAAAACAACCACAACAGGTACTGCAATTCAAACAGTGATTAGAAAGTAATGAACAAGAAAATAAATTCTACCATTTCCTGTGTCACATTCATCAAAAAACTTTTCCTCAGCGCTCAATACAGCACGGTGATACTGGTCCATTGGAATGCAATACCTATCCAGTAACAAATTATCTTCAATGTATCCCTGGTGTTGTTATGCCTCCTCACCATATAGCATGAATCCGTTGCTTGAGATCAGTGGTCTTCGCACGCACAGTAACAAAGTCTTTCATCTGCTCAAATTCGTCTATGTGGCCGGCCTCAAATCCCCCCGAGTCATGAAAGACAAAGCCTGGGTTACTCCGGAAGATCATCTCGTCCTTGATGTTGTGAATTCCCCGCTGGCGGCATCCCGATTGAGACAGGCCAGGGGCATTAAGGCGACAACAGGCACTTACCTCCGTAGATCCCTGAATCTGCGCGCGATCAACCTGATGTTACATTATCAGCGCTCTACTCTTTCGAGATGAAACAAAGAGAAAACCTTTTCTCCCTTCTCGTTGTAGATCTCTGGGATTTCATCCTTCGTAGGGCGCAGAGGCCGAGGTTGCACATAGGTCGGGACTGAAGGCAATGCTAGCAGTTTCTCCTTCGGGGACGTCTCAGAAGCCTGCTTGAGCATGGTCTGGATATGGGATAGCCGTAGGTGTTTAGCAACCATGGCAGTAGAACGACGTAAAAAATACCTTTTCTCTCAGATCGCTGTCGATCTCCGGATTATCCGTTTGGCCGCAGCCATCCTTGAGAAAGGTCGATTGGCCCAGGCCAATAATGTAAACTGCGATACGAAACCATACCTCTGGCTGATCGTCGCAGATCTCTGGGTCTTCTGTAGAACCGCAGATATTCTTCAGAATAGTCGTTTTTCCCGCGTTGGCCCGTCCGATAATGAGAATCCTGAACCGTCCAAACTTCTTTTTGAG
>JBBPTV010000439.1:0-22137 GCA_038094275.1 Tubosaeta brunneosetosa | reverse complement strand
GTGTGAACTCGATGTCCTTAACCAGTGTACGACCGTGGTGGAAGCGAGAGAAGTACTTGACAGTCTCCCAAATGAGCTTGAAGCGACATATGAAAGGATCCTTGATGGGATCGACGAGCGAAGGATGGAAGGACAGCTGGCCCGGCGTGTGCTCGTCTATCTCATGGTGGCATTGGAGCCACTCCGTCTAGTTCAGATTCTCGACGTGCTTTCAATTGACTTTTCATTGGCCAGGGAGGTCATTCGCGAGACGCCGTCGCCGAGAGTTGAACTGCTAAATATGTTGTCCAGTCTTGTAACGCACTACAAAGAGACGGATGTTATGTCACTATCCCATTTCACCGTCAAGGTACGTCAATACTCTCCGTTTGTGTATCTTTCGCTAAAGATCATTCTTCAGGAATTCTTGACTAGCCGAACGACACTCCCTATGTACCAGATCGTCCCGTGTGAGGCTCATGCAGAGGCAGCGCAGTCGTGTATGCGCTATCTATCTTCCTTCATAAAACAGGAACCTTCTCGCGGGAACGCCGTCCCATCTGAATCCTGGCCGATGCTTTCTTACGTACTCTCTTCCGGGTTCAACCATCTCGCTCATGTCGATCCCGAGTCAACCGAAGTCCTCGAGGCACTACAGACTCTGGGAGCTGATGTTCGACACCATCCATCACACTGGGATCGCTTCTGCCGATTGCGGGAGGAGGATCTCCGATTGTTTTATCCTCTATGGCCATCGTCAAGACACGACTTCGTACTCTATATCTTAATCGCCTATGCTTCCACTGAGCTTTTTCAAACATTCCTCTCCGGTCATAATCCCATCAAACCTTGGGTCGGAACGAACCCACTTGTGTATGCCGCAGACTTGCGGAAGACCGACCATGGGATCGCTCTTTTGGCATATGGTGCTGATGTGGATACGCGTGGTCTAGCCATCGATGACTCCCATCACGTATCACCACTCGAAGTCTCCATTGATCGTGACGATGTCTTGCTCGTCAGCGAGCTGTTGCAGAGAGGATGTCTGGTTACATCACAACTTCTCTCGTCCACCGTCTGTTTGCCCTGGTGTAGTGCTCGGGTGCTTGTGCAACTTATGGGAACGGACGAATTTGCAGAGTGGGCTCACGCAATCGGTGACGAAAAATTGTATCGCGGCGTATTCAACGACGCAAGGCCGAACAAAGCTGATATCTACAAGACGGACGAAGTCCTCGTGGCGCTAGCACGGAGATTCCGTCAGATTGGTCAAGACATTTCTGCGGATAGTCGGTTCGGAACGCAACTCATCTGGCGTGCCTTCCATGCGGCACATACCTCAATGCTTGAGTATCTTCTTCCACCTGATCAGCCACCCCCTGCCCACTTTCTCCTTACTGCATCTACTGGCAATACATCTGAAACAGTCTCTGTGGTCCGCTTCTTACTCAGCAAAGGAGTCGATACAAATGTGGTCTTGGATGGAAGCGGGGACACCGTTCTTCACCTCGCTGCAATGTGTCCCTGGGAACCACGGAGTTTGGAGTTGACGAAAATGCTCACCGATGCCGGATGTAATCCCTACATACCAAATTGGCAGAATGAAACACCATTCTCCATCGCAGCACAACACAAATATCCCACAGTAGTGGAACAACTACTTTCATCCGATATTCCAATCCCTCCCAATACTCTACTAATCGGGCTGGAGAATCACTTGGCTCCACAGATTATTCAAACCATGGTTCATAAAGGTGCTGATGTGAATTCTATGTCGAATGGAAAAACTGTCCTCGATCTTGCAATCAACGGATTTAATGAACCCATGTGTTTGGAGCTGATGAAGTGTTTCATCAAGGCTGGCTGTGATCCTACCACCCCCAATGGACGAACAGCTCTGTACACCGCCATCAAACGCAAATATACTTTTGTGGTCGAACTCCTACTTTCATATGGTGTGCTATTACCTCCAGATATCCTACCAATCGCGCTGGAGAAAGGCTATGCTCCACAGATGATTCAATTCCTGATTTGCAGAAGTGCCGATGTGAATTCTACGTTGAACGGAGAAACCGTCCTTCATCTTGCGATCAACAGATATTATGAATCCGAGTGTTTAAAGCTGACGAAGAGTTTCATCGACGCTGGCTGTGATCCTACCACCTGCAATTCCAGTGGAAAAACGGCTCTGCACGCTGCTGCTGAAAGAAGTTATATTTCTGTGGCTGAACTCCTGCTTTCACAGCATGTGCCATTACCTCCAGACATTCTCCCAATCATGTTGCGGTGTAACCCTCGTGTGGATCCTCAGATGATCCAATTCCTGATTCACAAAGGCGCCGATGTGAACTCTACTTTGAATGGAAAAACTGTCATCGATCTTGCGATCAGTGGATATAGCGAACCCACTTGTTTAGAGTTGACGAAAGGATTCATCGAGGCCGGTTGCAATCCTACCACCTGCGCTTTCAAGGGAGAAATAGCCTTGCGGACTGCCGTCGAGCGCAGTTATCCCTCTGTGGTCGAGCTACTCCTTTCATACCACTTGTCATTACCTGCGAACATTCTACCACTTGCGCTGAAGCAACGTTTGGCCCCAGGGACAATCCAATATCTGATTTGCGAAGGTGCTGGTGTGAACTCTTTGCTGGATGGGGATACCGTCCTCCATCTTGTGATCGACGGATATAGCGAATCTGTCTGTTTCGAGTTGACGAAGGAACTCATCGAGGCTGGTTGCAACCTCACCACCCACAATGCTAGGAGAGAATCAGCTCTGCGCGTTGCCATCAAACACAATCTTATCTCTGTGGCCAAACTCCTACTTTCATACCATGTCTCATTACCTCTGGATGTTCTACCAATCGCACTGGAGAAACGCTTGGCTCCATGGACTATTCAAGCCATGATTCGCAAATGTGCCGATATGAATTCCGTGCTGGGTCGGGATACCGTCCTCCACCTAGCGATCGACGGGTATAGGGAACCCACTTGTTTAGAGTTGATGAAGAAATTCACTGAGGCTGGTTTTAATCCTACCACCTGCGATTCCGAAGGAAAAACTGCTCTCCACGCTGCCATCAAACGTGGATATATTTCTGTGGCCGAATTCCTGCTTTCATGTCACGTGTCACTACCTCTGGACATTCTACCGACTGCGCTGCAGCAATGCGTAACTCCACAGATGATTCAATTCCTGATTGACAAAGGCGCCAACACAAATTCTACCACAAGTGCAGGAAACACTGTACTTCATCTCGCCGTCATGAACTATCAAGAATCGGAGGCATTACAGTTGGTGAAAAGCTTTGTCGAAGCAGGCTGCAATCCTTCTTCCTGCGAATCGGAGAATGAAACAGCTCTAGAGTTCGCCATCGCACGTGGCTCTGCTTCGGTAGTTCTTTTTTTACTCGAACACTGTGACCTCTCGCTTCCTTCTGACATTCTTCCAACCGCAATACGACAGCGCTCAGCTCCACGAATAATCCAATCTCTCGTGACCCAAGGTGTTCAGGTTCACTTGGATCATGTGTCCGAGCTTGTTAACGCCTCATATACCGGACGGGATCATCAGGAGGTCGTTGAAATTCTGAATGCTGCACGCAAGAGGAAGAGGAGGGATAGCAGCTCTGAGGGCAAGGAACACCCCCATGCCGTCACGGGGCGGAGAGTAGAGCGGACCTAGGTATGTAGGATGTTACTGGATGAACACAGTGCTCACATTTCTCTGTTTGCACTAGGTTAGCAGGCGTGTAGTTTGTCACGACGACGGAAATGTGACGATATTCGAGAGAACCTTGCATAGTATTTGTATGATGAGAGTTAGAGAAAGATCAAGATTGAGTCCTAGTCATTCTGAGACATTTGGAAATTCTGTAGATGCCTCGAGACGACGAGTCCATGTACGGATCGAGTGCCTTTCTGACAGCACAAAGTCCACAAAGTCGACACTGATGCTCCCCGTCGTCCTACACAGATTTCGAGACTGGCATCACCGAGAAAATTGTGCTCACGAAAAAGAAATCAACGAAGAAAAAAACCAAACCAACCCCCATTGTCCGACAGACCACGGCAAGAACGAGGGAGACGACCCGCATTGGGCATATGAGCTTCCTGACCGGGGCGCCCAATTGCTCGATCACACCGTCGACGCTGGCGAATTCGAGTGGGGTGCGGTCAACCACTGTGAAGACACTGAGGTGTGGCTTATCCGGGCCCCAGATTAAGCGTAGCAAGGTCGATGGAGAGTCGCCCAAAAAATCGAAAAAGCACAAGCCGAACGCCTAGTTACCCGAGGTACCTTGTAATCTTGCAGAATATACGTTCCATACCGGTTGAGCAGATAGTACAATGTAATGAGCAAGCATGGTTGCAAATCAGAGTACACGTGAAGGTGAGGGTGAGTGATGAACATGAAGAATAAGATTAGGGTTAACAACATCACGAATGCGTCCCCGAGAGTCATCCCACATCCATCTCATCTCCCTGCGGAGCATTTGGGGGTGTAGTCCGTGGCCCGCTATCGCTACCGTTCTGCGGAGGTGGCCCCTGGGCGTCACGTTTGACAGCCTCCTCCAATCCTTCATAGATACTCTTCTGAGGGAGACCCCAGACCCGACCTGGACACGTCCGCTCCTTCTCGTCAAAGACACCTCCTACCATTGTGACCCAGTTCCGTCTCGTCTCCACTAATTGCCTCAACTGATCTGGAACCACCAAATAAAGATCATCATCCGGACCAAGGCCGAGTACGGAGGGTGGTGGTTTCGGCAATTCGACGGAAGATCCACCGCCGATCATGATTCCGTTGACTTCCGGTCCCTTTTTCTTCTTCTTCTGGATTTTTGGGACATCCTTCTTCTGCAGCTTACCGTAGTAGGAGATAGTGCTCTCGTCGAGAGTCTCGCAGTTCCAAGTGCTCTTGATAACCAAGACGGTCTTTGGCAACACTTGCCAAGCGTTCTCTCCGAGCCTTGTTTGTTGTTATGACCTTCGAAGTTCGCTTTGCGCGCGGCGGAGAGCGGTCATCTACCCTGGCGGAGTAATCGGACTGGAAGAGTATCGAGTCAGAGAAAAAGAGAATTCAAAGTGTACATCCATATAATTTACCGGCACTGCCAGCAAACCATGAAACCACATCATGTGCTGTACTCGCTTCTCCAGCCCAACAACGTTGACCTCCCGTCTCTCTTGCTAGTGTAATCCTCTATCCACTTGTGAGATTTGGATCCCTCTACTACCCACGTGTGATTGGTTTCACGACTTATTTCTTGAGCCAGAGCCCGGATTCGCCATACCCTACCAGGCATGTAGCGAGTAAGAGTTTCATTGTATCTCCTGAAATATATATGTTGAACGTGCGAGCATCAGAGTTCGAAGCGGGACAAGTCGGTACCTTGTATGCCTGTATCAGAGGAAGGCACCGTATCCCGTCGTCGCAGGGGACTCTGGCGCGCTCTCCAGTTCTTCCAAGGTGATACCAAATGCTGCGCAAAACGAGATGTGCATCCTGCTTTCTTTCACAACGTTATTTACTACCTTGCCGCATCGGCGATGCGTTTGAAGTCGTGAGACTTGGTCGCAAGGAGGCTAGACCTCCAGCTCAACGACAGTATCCAAACGTTCGGAAGACGACCAATGAGTATGCTCTGGAATAATACTCCAAATAAAGATAGTCTTGCTTGCAGAGTGGGAGAGGAATGGCACACGCAAACGTGGGAGGAGCGTGCGCACTTGATCAAGTGAATGAAAGAAGGTCTGCCGAGCGTGCCTTTGCCGAGTTGAACGACGAAATCATGTTGGACGTATGCTTTCCATAGGTCCACCGTAGTGTGAATCAATTTGTGTGTCAAAGGGAATGGATGGCCGGAAGTGCGTCTGGGCCATTGAAACGGACGAACTTACGGCTGGACGACAAGTGTCGACATTGAACAGAGGTGGTTTAAGTAAAGGACCATATCCTTTCCCGATCGGCGGGACGGTCTCAATACTAAGGTGCGTGAACGCAGTCGCTTGCGCGGTGGCTTCCACCACTGGAAAACATGAACAAAAGGTGCCTCAAGCACTGCTACGACAATCCTTTACCTGAAAGGCCCTTTCCGAGAGTACAGGCAAGCGCCGCACTGAGTGTGCATCCAGTTCCATGGGTGCTCTTCTTGTCCACGCGCGGTCGAGGGTACAGCGTGATGGTCTTGACGTCTCATTGACACAACACGTCCACGATGAGAACGCCTGTCTCGCCTTTTCCATATTTTCTTCTAGGAGGAATGCGGGCCGGATGTCCAACTGGGCGCCATTCGGGACTTGAAAGTCACGAATGTCGTCCTCTAATACAAGGGCGTAGCCGACCTTGAGTAACACCGCCCCGGATCCGAGCTGCAACAGATTCCGAGCCGCAACGAGCAGTGACGCGATCTTGCAAGGGAGCGAGCGTTCCTTGAGCAATAGTTCCGCTTCTGCTTGATTCGGCGTGATGACCCTGGACAAGGGGAATAGACCATCTATGATACTGTTGATAGCGTCTGGCTGTAACAAGACGTGTCCGGAGGTCGAGACACAGACGGGATCGCAGACGAGAGGAATACGGCCATGCGACTCAAAGTGGCATTGGAGTGCGGACACGACGGCCTTGGTGATGTCTGCGCTAAACAACATGCCCGTTTTGATGGCACGTACGTCGATGTCGTCGAGGACGGACCGCATCTAACCAAACTGATCACGCGGGTGAAAGAGGGAGAGAGTGCGCACGCACCTACAACGAACTCCGGGGGCGCGCCATGAACACCTTGAACGCCGGTGGTGTTCTGTGTGGTCATTGCGGTCACGACGCCAGTGGTCCCATAGCACTGGTGCGCTGCGAATGTCCTCAGATCAGCCTTGTGATGAGTACCAGTGATTAGATGGGACTCATGGGAGGGTATATCTATCAAAATACCTGGATACCCGCAGGATCCACTTGAGTCTGTACCAGCTATGGTCAAGATCCTTTTGCAGGGAAACTTCCAAGTGGCTGTGCACTAACACAATGTGTTACCCGGTTAAAGAAGACCACAGCACCGCCACGAGTGTTACCTCACGGACTCGTGGGTACAAGTACGGAAGTACCTCATGTTAACAGACAGCCTTGAAGCTTGAAGTTTGAAGGGGGCCGCTACTACGATTCGTACCAGTGAAGCACAAACATGTCAACTACGCCACACAATGATGGCCCCCACTGTCCACATCTGGCAATTCAGATAACCAACGGTTACCGCATTCGCGCGCTGGCATATCTTCCCGACGGACGGATTGTCATTGGCGCTTGGGACAGAACTGTTAGGATCTTGAATGCTGAAGACGGAACACAGGATGGGATACCAATGGAACACGACGACGAGCTGTACAGCCTTGCCGTAACACAGGACGGTACCCAAATCATTAGCAGCGATGTGCGTGGGGTCGTCAAGGTGTGGGATGTCCGGTCACGCACACCCACCAAAACCTGGGTTGAGCAACCGCCAAATGGATGTCCTACGATCACCATGTCACCAAACGGTCGACTTGCGGTCGGGGATTGGAGCGTGCTCATCTACGCCATGGAAGACGAATGGTCGCTGTCCCGAACCATCGAGGTCTGCGAAAAGGTTTGCTGCATGTCATTCTCTCCCGAAGGTGACAAGTTAGCATGTGGCACCACCGATGGCATCCGTGTCTATAACCTCCGTGACGGCTCGCTTGTTTTTGATCCAACTCGCCATGAACAACTGACCTGGAGCCTACTGTGGTCATCCGATAGCGGCAGGCTTTTCTCTGGCTCACATGACACCGAAATTCGTTGTTGGAATCACGAGACTGGAGAGCAGATTGATTCATGGAAAGGTCTCACCAACACCATAGGCTCCCTTTGCCTTTCCCCAAGCGGATCCATCCTTGCGAGTGCTTACAAAGACTGTACCGTTCGCTTCTGGGACACATCTACTGGTGCTTCTATAGGACGACCTCTGCGACATGATAGACGGGTGGATGTGATCTGTTTTTCCCCCTCTGGTGAATTTTTAGCGTCAGCGGGGCCAGATGGAACTCTATACTTGTGGAGGATTCCCACAATGGATCGGTCTGAACAGTACTGTGTCATTTCGTTAACATGTTATAACCCCTTAGTTGACATTTGCTAGCCTCAATAATCCCTTTCTACTAGACCTCACACTATATATATCCAAACAAAACAATCAGCATGTCGCTGGGGGTAATTTTGGCGATGTCCACAGATGTTGGTATCGTCGAGGTTCTTCCTTAGAGGTTTGGTGGTCTCGTGTTAACTCTGGTTGCATGTGGGTAATCTCCTATACAGGTCGCTGTAAAGGCGCTCCGATTCAGCTTTGAAGACAGTGAAAAAGAAAAATCTCGCAAGGTGATTCGTCTTATACGTAGGTAATGGATGTCAACTAAACTGCGTTAAGATGTTCCGTCGGGAAGCAGGGATTTGGAGGCGACTCAACCACGAGAACATTGTTCCTTTCCTGGGTATTACATATGGATTTGGCATGTCTGGTGCAGTATCATTGGTTTCGTTATGGATGCCAAATGGATCCCTTCACTGCTTCTTGGAAAAGTACAAGGACAAACTTGACCTCGGCCACCGGCTCCAATTTGTACGTCCATTGAAACTTGTGTGTTCCTGGGTGCATTCCAACCGTGTTCAATAGTTGCTTGGTATTGCAAGGGGGGTTGACTACTGTAAGCTTCCGCTTACATTTCCTTCAGCTTCAACCATTCACACCCCACAGTGCATTCGTTTCAAATCCCCATCGTCCATGGTGACCTGCATTGTGTATGCCAGAATAGAATTATTGATGTATTCCCCTTTCTGACCGAAATTCAGGGCAACGTTCTCATCAATGAAAACTACAAAGCTTGCTTAACTGATTTTGGATTTGCCTCCGCAGTCGGAAAGGTTCCTGAGGCATTGATGTATCTGCAAAGGTCCACAATGCGGATAGGAGCCCTACGTTGGATGGCCCCAGAGCAGATAAAATCGCCAGAGGTGCTCACCCGGACAACCAGGAGTGACATCTACTCCTTGGGGTGCCTCATCCTTAAGGGGAGTTTACCCCATGGATGCTTTTTGTCATACTGACATCCACACAGGTGTTGTCTGGTAAGCAACCATGGGCAGAGGTCCAGGGAGAGCCGGCTGTTGTCATTCAAATGGCAGCGGGTCACAAGCCAGGCCGGCCAGTGTCTGATATGTTGCAAGACTCACACTGGGATTTAATTCAACAGTGCTGGTCCTTGGCAGAGGAACGTCCAACTGCGGAAGTGATCATCTTGTCCATCAAGCAGTTCTTGCACCACTGCCCATCCCCTTTACTTCTTTGTGATGTCCTCGGTTCACAATATGACATTTCCGCTGAAGAGAATCAACTCCCCGTCTACAAAAATCCTCCCCGCCCATCTCATTCAAAGGACCCGCTCACACACGCTTTCGTGCCTTATGGTGCACGATCTCAGCAGTCTCGGTCGGAAGGGTTGTCGGTGGACGATGAAGGCTTGCGCGCTGTGCTGGCCAAACTCCCAAAAATTGGCTCTTCGTCCAAAGACAAGTCAGCGAAAACTGAAGAGTCAAAGGGAAAGGAGCGATCACAACAGTCTCGGTCGGAAGACCTGTCGACGGACGATGAAGACCTTGACGCTTTGCTGGTCGAGGTCATCAATAATACCTCCTCGTCCAAGGACAAACCAGCCAAAATCGAAGAGCCAAAGGAAGAGAAGCGATCTCAACAGTCTCGGTCGGAAGACTTGTCGGCGGACGAAGAAGACTTTGACGCTTTGCTGCTCAGGGTCATCAATAATGCCTCCTCATCCAAGGACAAACCAGCGAAAACCAAAGAGTCAAAGGGAAAGAAATGTAGCAAGGGCGATGGAGAGTCGCCCAGAAAATCGAAAAAGCACAAGCCAAACGCCTAGTTGCCCGAGGTACCTTGTAATCTCGCAGAATATACGTTCCATACCGGTTGAGCAGATAGTACAATGTAATGAGCAAGCATGGTTGCAAATCAGAGTACACGTGAGGGTGAGTGATGAACATGAAGAATAAGATTAGGGTTAACAACATAACGAATGCGTCCCCGAGAGTCATCCCACATCCATCTCATCTCCCTGCAGAGTATTTGGGGGTGTAGTCCGTGGCCCGCTATCGCTACCGTTCTGCTGAAGTGGCCCCTGGGCGTCACGTTTGACAGCCTCCTCCAGTCCTTCATAGATACTCTTCTGAGGGAGACCCCAGATCCGACCTGGACACGTCCGCTCCTTCTCGTCAAAGACACCTCCTACCATCGTGACCCAGTTCCGTCTCGTCTCCACTAATTGCTTCAACTGATCTGGAACCACCAAATAAAGATCATCATCTGGGCCAAGGCCAAGTGCGGAGGGTGGTGGCTTCGGCAACTCGACGGAAGATCCACCGCCGTTCATGATTCCGTTGACTTCCGTTCCCTTTTTCTTCTTCTTCTGGATTTTTGGGACATCCTTCTTCTGCAGCTTACCGTAGTAGGCGATAATGTTCTTGTCGAGAGTGTCTCGCAGTTCCAAGTACTCTTGATAACCGAGACGGTCTTTGGCAACACTTGCCAAGCGTTCTCTCCGAGCCTTGTTTGTTGCTGCGACCGTTCGAAGTTCGCTTTGCGCGTGGCGGAGAGCCGTGGCGATCGGGTCATCTATCCTGGCGGAGTAATCGGGCTGGAAGAGTATCGAGTCAGAGAAAAAGAGAATTCAAAGTGTACATCCATATAATTTACCAGCACTGCCAGCAAACCATGAAACCGCATCGTGTCTTGTACTCTCTCCTCCAGGTCAGCAACGTTCACCTTCTCCCGTCTAGCAGCAGCAGCCCCAGTGCCACCCGGTCGTCCTTCCATTGCATCTTCAGCTGCCTTCACACCTTTCCATGACGTGGCGGCATCCTGTATAGGGAGTAGAGCACTGATCAGCCGCTCCGTAAGGGGACCATGACTCCGTTCCTCAGCCGAAAGGTCAGGTTCTGAGAGTGTAGAAGGATCCCACTTCGGTAGTGGCACACTATCGCTCATTCGCTGAGGTGCAAGTCCGGGTAATGGCCCACCATAAAGCTCGGTATCCATTTCCTCCCACATGTCCAAGTAATGACGGCCAAGCTTGGGCATGATGTATGGTTCGATATCATCCCCCGAAAACTCGAGAAAGCCAATGTCTTCTTCCTTGACCCCCCGTATCCAAGGCTCAATGCTTGTATAGAACGTATTGACTGGAATTTGTGATGGTTGCTTAAGTTTGCTAAAATCCTCCGTGACATCTGTTGGCTGACTGGGTCCGGCGACGGGTGCTGGGGGTATAGGGGGACGTGGAGGGAGTAGTTGAATGAGCGGGGGGACAGAAAAATCGGGTAAATGTAGAGGCTAAAACCCTATCAGCGCTGCTTTCAACCAATTTCATGCAAGGGTCACCTTGGCATGACTCGACGCGGAACCTGTTGCCTTGGGCTTGGGTGCTAGCGTCGATGGTCCGTGGGGTGCTGGAACCGTTTTCATGGCCTTTCCAGTGTCTGTCCAATTCGTAGGTTCATTCTGAGCCCTGATCATAGCCAGCATTCAGGTCGCACCTTCTAAATCGCTGTCATCCTCCCGCTTACGTTTCTTCTTCTTCTGTTTAAAGTCAGTAGGTAGTCTGTGCTTGTATTTGTTAGAGGGCCGGAAATTTTTATGAAACTGCTTACGGGCGACGAGGATCCTGGGACCCCTTGACAGATGCCGGGGCTGATGTCGGTAACGAAGGAGCTCGCGCCTTGGCAGAGCCGTTAATCGCAGGGGTAAGGGAGACTTGCTCGTCGGTATCCAAGTGCGGTGTGACTACGTCGGTCAAGACGTCCACCATCCATGCCACAGATATTGCGTCACCGATATATATAACACGATAACAAAGTACCGCGAACGTAGGGCGTCATTTTTTCGCGAATCCAATCATGTCGTAGTCCAATGGCAGATCAGATGTACAATACGAAAGGAACGATAAAGAGAACAAGAAGGGTAGATGAGTAACGTCACGGGAATTGAATGCAAAGACGTACAGCCGCGCTCTCGGTTGACCCTGTCCATCGCCTTTAACTTCCCCCTTGCTTTCTCCTTTGCTCGCCGCATAGACTCCTCGATCGTCTTGAGGTCATCGCCGGCCTTCTTCGCGCGCTCGAGTGTCTGCTGCCGGAGGATTTCCAACTCGGAATGAAGTGATTCGAGCTCGTCTATAGAGGGTACGCCTTCTGGCTGGTTTTTGAACAGCGAAGACCGAGCTGCAAGGGGGGTTGTAAATGGCACTAGCTTGGACGACATGACAGCACTTCGGAGGCCGACGGGGAATGCGAACGTGGGGTTTTGAGTCCGGAACGGGTGCTGAGTGCCCCACAGCTGAAGCTGGGCGTCCGACGCGACGGGCCTGGGCTGTTGGATGTTAGATTGCAAGTCGCTGCCAGGTGAGCACAAGCCAACACCAAGTAGTAACTACGTTTAGCGGTGTAGTGAGCTTGGTTGGGTTGTTGATTATGTAATCGATACTTTCCCACACGGCGACGACGACGACAACAACAAGGACCAAGGGATGGAGGAGGTCAAACCACCGCTACCGCCGCCGTCAAAAGAGCCTTTTGTCGTCGACGAGGACATTGAGCTCGGTGACTTGCAGGTCACCTCAAACTCTCCCAAAAACGTTCACCTCGAACAGTACGAAGATGACTTTGGCAGCGGTGATGATGGGAACACAGCACTTCTGGGCGTCGAGGGGAGAACTAGGGGCATAGAACGGTTGGAAGGGTGGAGTCAAGTGAGCAGCATCGTTCTCGAGGTAACGTGTCCGTTCCAACGCATTTAAAGGGCAAATCGCGTGACAGATTGTAATGATAGTGCGCTCCGACCTTGCTCCTCACTACTGTCAGCCTTTTATTTACCGGTGAACTCTTGGACCACGTGTCGGTGAGTTCACCTATACCCTACCACAGGAAATGAACCAACAACCCAATAGCGTTGGAAAGCCATGAGGACTATCAGCGAGCTCATTATGATCGTCCCCGTCATTATGAACCTCAAAGGAAACCTTGAAATGAATCTCTCTGCAAGATTGGGCACTGCCGCCAACGTTGGCGAACTGGACGACCCAGGACGTCGCCGCAAGATCATCCTTGGAAATTTATCTCTTCTCCAGGTTCAAGCAACTGTGGTGGCTTGTGTAGCTGCCTCCGCGACCATGCTCTTATCCCTTGTTGTTCCAGATCCTCCTCCCGCGTCTCCACAGGATACGGTTTCCAACAGCACGATGCACTTGGTTATAAGAGCACCCCGTCCTCTACAAATTAAAACCGGATTACCAAAGTCTGGCCTCATCGAGTAGGTGCTGAATTACGTTGCTCTGCCCTCTGTCTCATTCGTAGGTCAGATTTGTCATGGTTGCGGCATCTTCCATGCTCTCCGCCTGCATGGCAAGCGTTATCCTTGGATCATTCATGTGCTTTCTCGTCGTTTTGTGTCGCCGTTTTGGACGTGACCCAGGTTCGTGCTTCTATTGCGGCCCCCACCTTTCTTCATCTGATCGGCCCGGTCCAGATAACATAGCTCCACCAGTTGCTGCCTTCCTTGGAGATCTGGTGACCTTGTCTCTCTTTGGGGCTATCAGTTCCGTTTTGGTCAACTATATCAACACGGCATTGCCTCTTGTCATCGCGATACTTCTCATATGTTCCGCAGCAACATGTGCTCTAGTCGTGCGAGGAAACAACGTGGTTAAAGACCTCATCTGGCAAGGTTGGACACCACTTTTCGGGGCCATGGTTATCAGTTGCGGAACTGGTATCGTGCTCGACACATTCGCTTCCAGGTATCCAGGTTTTCCTCTGCTTGCCGTTGTGATCAGTGGCAAGTTTTCCCCCACGCCCCGGTCGTAACATATATTGATTGTAATTTAAAAGGTCTACCAGGCAGTGTTGGCTCTATATTTATCTCGCGCCTTTCGACCTCTCTACACGCTGCTGCATCCCATCTGTCTCATGCTAGAGATTCTGCACCCTCGTCGCGGCTCGTCACGACCACGCTCATCCTAATCACCGTACCAATAGAAATCGTCTTCCTTGCAATACTCCATATTTTTGGCTGGATCAAGCTCCCTTTTTTATTTGCTATTTTTTCCCTCGTTTTCTTCTGCTTTGCGGTAAGCGCCCTAAACCCTCCCATGAACACGCTCTGAATCCATCGATAGGTTTATATATCCCTCCTTGTCGCGCAGTCACTCACTCGTTATTTATGGTCGAAAGGGCTGGATCCTGACATGTACGCGCTACCCATTCACTCGGCGCTGATGGACTTGATAGGACAGTTGCTCTTGGTGTTGTGTTTCTTCCTTGTCACGTTTCTAGGTGTGACTCCATAATGTATTCCCCATGGCCACACCAGTCGGTCGACCAACTGATTATAATTTATTGATACTTGTGTTGACATTTAGATGTTCCTAATTATACATGAATAGATTATATGGACAGTACAGCTACAGGCTGCGACAATAGACATCAAGCTACATCGATATCTGGGTCCATCGGAGTCATCGGTTCTTGGCCCGACTCAATGGCAGCATCGAGGTCTACATCTGTCAAATCTTTCTCCTTTTCTTTTTCTTTTTCTTTCTCTCTTTCCTTGTCCTTGTCCTTCTCCACAGCGGGCCTGGCTCTGGGCTTACGTGGTCTCCGAGCTCTTGATCTCGGGACCTTGACAGGCGTCGTCCCATTTTCATCCCCATCTTCCTCGTCTCTTGCAGTCGCCCGACTCCTCCCTCGACCCCGAGCGCGTTTCCCCGCCCCCCGTGATCGACGCGACGTCGGAGCCCGCCGTGTACCAGCCGACGACGGTTCCGGGTCCACGTCCTTCTCCCCATCAAAGTACTCATTCCGCGCCGTCGTGCGATCGCTCCGTCTCTCCCCCGCCAGCGCCGTCCCCTGTTCCTCCTCCTTTTCCTCCGGCGTCTTCTCCTCGTCCGCCAGCAGCCCTTCAAGATCGGGCGGTATTTCCTGCATCGCCACGCTCGGCGCACCCTGCAGGTACCGAAGCTTGTTCCGAATGCCGATCGTGATCTTCTGCAAGGACGCGGGCGAGTTTTGGTTCTCGACCCGGCCGGTCAGCGGCGGATGGAGCTTCCACTGAGAGTCCCGGAAGAACGGATCGTAGACGGTCGCTGGCAGTTCGTCGGGGATCTCGGCGCCCACCAGTACAGCGGTCTCGTACGTCCAACACCGACTGACGTTTTTGATGGTATACCCGCCTCCGCCCACGACGAGCAGGGGCACGTTGAATTTGCGCACAAAGTTGACGCATTCGCCGTGGGCGGCGATAGACAGGTTGAATGCGCCTAGCCTATCACACCCGAGCGAATCGGCGCCACACTGGAGGACGATGGAGGTCGGACGGAAGACGGTGACGGTGTCTTCGATGACGGTCTTGAACACGGTGAGATACATCTCGTCGTCAATCCCGTCTTGGAGGGGGACGTTGAGACAAAAGTGTTTGCCCAAGTTGGCGCCGTTGTCGTCGAGCTTGCCTGTCCCCGGGAAGAACTCGCCCGTGTACTTGTGAAAAGACACGGTCATGACGCGATTCGAGTGGTAGAACGCGAGCTCCACGCCGTCGCCGTGGTGGATATCGATGTCAATGTAGAGCACTCTGGGGTGGTATCTAGAAGAGTCGTTGAGGACGCCTATAACATGTTTGCATCGGTTTTCCTACCTGAGGAGTTCCAATATTGCGAGCACGATGTCGTTCACGTAGCAAAAGCCACTTGCTTCCCCTCTTTTCGCATGATGGAGGCCACCGGACCAGTTTATTGCAGTATCACAGGTGCCAGAGCAAAGCTTGCGTGCCCCAGCGAGTGATGCACCCGCATACATGCGACAAAAGTCGTACATGTCAGAAAATATAGGACAGTCTTCGACACAGTTGAACGTATCGATCAAGTGCCTCATATCATTCTGGTTGCCTGGCGTCACCCTGTACGATCCATGTTCGCGAGACATCGCACCACATGAAAACTGAAACGCCCACCTTGATAAAAATTCGACATAGTCGTGGTCGTGGTACGTTTCGAGTTCTGCCTGGGTCGCCGGGCGCGGGTTATAGATGTGGTGGATCTGCTTGTCCAAGCCATAGCCCATGACGAGCGCGTTGGTGAGCGTCAATCGGTGGGGCTTCATCGGATGTCGTTCCTAGACAGAGAGACGTTCGTGACAAACCAAACGCACGACCTGGCGTGAGTGCGCACCCCATAGTGGTATTCGCCAACGCCTTGTGGAAAAAAGTAGGACACTATTGGACGTGAATGCGGCTTTTCCTTTCATTTGGAGACAACTTCTCGACTAGGATTTGACTTACGTTCACGTATTCAGTGATGGGTTGTGCGGTCCCGTGAGGACCTCGGTCGTCAAAGTAGGTAGACGCTGAAAAGGTGGTGGATTGAGCGGCGCGGACCATGACTTGCAACACAGAGCGAGGTCAATGATGGCACTCGTACTTGTCGGGAACAACTTTGTACGCGCTTACGTAACGGACTAGCTGGTTGACTTCGCGCGTCCATGAAGGCGTTTCTGGCTGCATGCACCCTGGCGCTCTTGTGGGTGGGCACAGCCTATGGGTCTTCTGGAGACAGATCCATCGACTTCCAAAACTGTGTCTCGACGTGCGCCCATGACCACTGCCATCCCTGGACAAACCTCCCACTCGATCTTCGCTGGACGCGTTGGACATGCACCGACGACTGCAAATATCAATGCATGCATATAATCACAGATCAAGCCGTCGCGCTTGGAGAAGGGATCCAGCAATATTACGGGAAATGGCCTTTCTGGCGCTTCCTCGGCATGCAAGAACCTGCCTCCGTCGCGTTTTCGCTTTGGAATATGTGGTTCCATCTACAGGGTGCGCGCCAAGTCCGCCGAAAAATACCTGCGAACCATCCATTCCGAGGGTACTATCTCACTTGGGCATATCTGAGCGTCAATGCTTGGGTATGGTCGACGGTATTTCACACCAGAGGTGCGTAATGTCTGTTTTGTTCTGTCTCTGTCTCATAACCGTGCAGATTTACCCCTCACTGAGAAATTGGATTACTTCTCGGCCGCACTCGCGATCATCTACGCGCTATACCACACAGTCGTCCGTTTCGCAAACCTGTATTCTCCGCCCTCTAAACTCACCAACAAGGGCAACGAACGCTCGTCCCTGCGCCTTGGATGGGCTGCGTTGTGCATCGTCGTCTATTTATCTCATATCACGTATCTCACCGTGCTCCCCCGATTCGACTATACTTATAACATGGCGTTCAACGTTGGCCTCGGAATCATACACAATATCTTGTGGCTGCTCTACTCTCTCCCAGTTCCGTTCTTCCGACGGTTCCCCTATGCGTCCAGGACGCACTATCCGCGACATGTCTATAAAGCGGGCATCGTTGTTCTTCTAACCACGGCTGCAACCGCGCTCGAGTTGTTCGACTTTCCACCGCTGGGTCGCGTCCTCGATGCCCATGCACTGTGGCACCTAAGTACTGCCCCTCTTTCCAAACTTTGGTACGACTTCCTAGTAGAAGATGCCCAGAATGAGTGTTGGTGGCCAACTCAAAAGTGAGGTCAAACTAGGGATGTGTGCGATATAAATCCTAGTGATGTAATTCTTTACATATGCAAAAGTACAGGATTGTACTAGAGTCTTCGCCCTGTGTTTACTCTACGGTCGATGGAGCTGCCCCGGAACACGTTTGGCGTTGATCAACGCGGTTCTAATTCACACTCGAAATTCATCCAGGCATATTCATAGTCATATGGCATATCATGGGTAGTAGTAGACGAACCGGGACGAAATCGAGAAGCATGTATGTCATGGAACACCAGTGTTCCATGGAGAGGAAAGATGTTCATATCACCACCTGCTTCCACCTCCCAGACCACATGTTGAGTGCAGACCCAGGGCACGCTTACCACTAGAACTCATATTCGGTATCACGCCCAGCCTTGGCCAATTGGTCTGCAATGGTGTTGTACGACCTGTCAATGTGCCAGAATTTGATAATCCAACCACGGCGTTCTTGACGCCGGGCTTCTGCATCCAACTTGCGGAATAAATCCAAATTCGCAGGGGGATCGCCGTTGGCCTTGAGCATGCCGTTGGCCTGAGTAAGAGAAAGGTGAAGACGTCAGCTTATAAACATGACCGCCGTAGGAAAATGCACTCACCCTCCAAGTAGTCAACCATTCGGTCATCCCTTTCACGACGTATTGAGAGTCTGTAGCGATGATGATCATTGCAGATGGGTGTTCATGAAGATCTCCCCGTTCTTTACACCGCTTTACCATTCGCTTCTGGGAGCGACGAAAGGCCCTTCTGAAACCGTACAGTGCAGCAAGGAGCTCAGCGCGTTGGCTGGTTCTTGGACCTTCAGGATCGAGGCCATCATCCACCGGGATGGAGAACTGCTGGTCGTCGTCAGCCCCGAGGGCGATCCCGATCCCTGCTGTGGCTCCGGAGTAGCCATTGTTCGAGCAAGCACCGTCTGTGTACACGATCCGACGATCGTGACACATTCGTAAGCCACGACGGCACTTGCCGTAAAAGCGATTGCAATCGCTACATCTCACGACCAGATCATCTGGCGTGGTTCTCGAGGTTATCTCAGGCTCATAGAGGCGAGAACCTCGGTCGAGAGCAGTCTTAGACATGATCTCTGTGATTTGAATGTTGCTTGTTTGGAATCTGTGTGTAGGGGGGAAGTGGGCTTAGTTTGGCGGAGTTAGCGAAAGCTTTGTTGATTTCGGCAAGTATTTATAGCGTCGGACCCTGAAAAGCGGCATCCGCCGTTCGGGGATGAGTCACACCCCAATTTGGGATTTACACCGCATCAGATAAGATTAAGGGGACCGTGCATGCACAGAACGTAGTTGTCGATTAATGCCTTACAAAAAGCCATGCCTATTCGTGAATCATCATGATCATGAAAGAATGCCATCCAAACCTCCTGCGGTCCTACGATTCTAGAAAGAGTGTCCGTATCACTTCCAGCGTCGGCCTCCCAAACCCGCATACCAAGAACAACACCAATGCGCCTTACCACCACTCATCTTCCTCGGCAGCAACAACACGCGCAGCCTTGGCCAATTGGTCTGCAACAGTGTTGTACGCCCTGTCCACATGCCAGAACTTGACGATGGCACCATTGTCCTCTTGAATTTCGACTTCTTCGTCCAAATCGCAGAATAAATCAAGATTCGAAGGTTGTGTGCCGTCTGCCTTGCGCATACCGTTCATCTGGGTGGCGCAAGGTGCGCACGCATCAGCATATAGGCACCACCGCCATGGGAAAACGCGCACCTTCCAAGTAGGCAACCACTCCGTCATCCCTTTGACGACAACGTATTCCGAGTCTGTGGTGATGACGACCGTGGGGGACGAGTGTACATGCCGGCGTGCACGTTCTTCACACTCGCTGACCGTCCACTCTTGGCTGTCATCAAAGGCTAGCTTCACGCCTTCCAACGCCGCAAGGAGCTCTGCGCGTTGGTTCGTCCTTTTGCCTCCAGGGTCGACGTTGTCGTTCACCGGCATGGAAAAGTGGTGGGTTCTGTCAGCCCCTAGCGCGACCCCGATGCCTGCCACCGCGCCTGTTCGGCCGTTGTTCGAGCATGCGCCGTCTGTGTACACGATCCGGGTGTCGTGACACATGAGCGTTCCGATGTGAGGAAGACATTTGCCGTAAAAGCGACGACACTCGCGGCATTCGACGACCAGGCTGTCAGGTGTGAATCTCGAGGTGATTTCGCGGTCGTAGAGACGGTCGAGATCAATGTAAGACATGATGACGGAAAGTAGTCGCGTTTGCCTTTTTATTGGTGAGGTCGCCTACAATGTGAAGTTGGGTCGCTGACAAAAGTTGGTTCCAACCTGTATTTCGAAAAACAATGTGTCATCCCGGTTCCCGATGCACTGTTCTTTAGCCAGATCGAAATCATGAATATGTATTAAATAACTTTATCATTATTTCAATGGATTACAATACTGTTCAAGTCCTTGTGATTCCATACCACGCATACAGGGCACGCTATAAGCTCGCAAATGCAAACTCTTTCCGAAACCTTCTACTGGATGACAACCCGCTGAGGCAGTTGTTCTGGAGTCGTCTTTGGGAATGTCACAGTCAAAACACCGTTCTCCATCTTCGCCTTGACATCCCCCGGCTACCATTCGCAATCAGCACCAGGATTTGACTCACACGGCGCAACGTACCTTGGTTCCAACAGGCAGTTGAATTGCCCTCGAGAATTTGCCATAGCGACGCTCATGGACGGCATACCCGCCCTCCTCGTTAGAAGTGGACGCGGCAGCCTCGCCCGAGACCGTCAAACGATCGTGGTGCACGTCGATTGTGACATCCTCAGACTTGAGTCCGGGAAGCTCGAATGTCGCCGTTACGAGGTCCGAATCCTTTGATGCGTGCAAGTCAAGTCTAGAGAGAAACGTACTTAATAGGCTGCAGTCAAGGTCGAATTAATACTTACTTGGGACGGAATGAGTCAAGGTGCCGTGCCTTGGGGCGCTGGCAACCCTCCGCCGAGGAGGTGTGCGGCCAGGAGCGCGCGTTTAGCGTGTTGTCAAGTAAGCCTCCGAATTCTACGAAGGGGTCACAATGGAAGCGGATCAAAGCAGACATGATTGTGGAGTATAGGAACTGGCAGAAGAGCTCGAAGTTGTGTTCGTGGAGAGTTTGTGAAGTCTGAAGTACAGACCAGCTTGAAATTGTCAGCTTTTATATGATTCATAGTCGCACACGAGAAGACGGAAGTATTCGCTGGCAAGGTGGTGCCAATGCGTCATGTTTCGAGAAGTTTCTGGGTGTAGCGTTGAGTTCCTGATTTGGAAGGCTCGCGGAACAAATGTGTTGACAACTGTTTGGATGACAACCAGAAAGGAAATTGTAACGGAGCCTTGGACTTGACAGGAACCTACCAGAGTTTCACACTAGGCTTGTGATGATGATACCTGCAAGAACCGAGCCCTCACGTACGCAGACCTTATCGTGAATTCGCAATCATCACACAGGCTTCATGGATCGCCTGATAACTTTGGTTAGTTGCGCAGAGAACAAGGCGATGTGACTGGCACCCGCTTCGGAGCTGATTATGTGCGACTCAGCAAGGAATGCGGAGAACCGTTCACTAATGTACTATTTTTTTTCTTCTTTCAGAGATCGAAGGCAGGGAGTTGTTTATCACAACAACTCTGTGTCGCTGCCACCAATGTATTCTTTTTCGACAACATCGCAAGAACCACAATGCCACCACGTACCGAGTCTGGGGTTCGGCCGGACGAGCTAAACCTTGGTGATTTACCGTCGTCGTTCATGACTACACCCCACTCGAATTCACCGACGTTGATGGTGTGGTTGAGCGATGGGCACCTTGGACATTTATCGTCACATTTCCGCCACCATGTCAAACTATGCGCGTGGTCGATCGTTAATACAGCTGCTGTAACCTAATGCAAAAAGAGACATAATCATCCTGTCCTGTGATACTATGATAGACCTGTTCCGATTCAGGTGAGAAATTGAACAATTTGAAAACTAGCACCACTCATTCTCGCTGATTGACTCAATGTAGAAATCAGGGCCGTAATCTAGACAGAACTCAACATCCATCCACCTTGTCATTACCATCCCAACGGACTCCCATATATCCCGTAGCACAGGGCTGAGGTTGTGCACGTTATAAACCTGTAAAAGCCCAGGAAAGTGCTCGAGTAGAAATAGTGCAACGCTTTCGACAGCAGACTCCTGGATGGGTGAATATGCAAGCGAAAGCCCTATCACGGCCGTGGCGCAGATGGATGACTCCACAGCAGATAACGACGGTACTCTCTCAGCATACACGCACAACCCAAGATCATGCAACTTTGGGCATCGATCGGGTACAAGCAGCAAACCCCTCAGGGTTGGCATTGGGAAACCACTCCATGCTGGAGGCACAGCATCTCCAGATCTGGCCAGGCTTGGACCAGACACCCGAGTTCGTCATCAGTCAATGCGACTGGTTTGTACAGCTTTATACAGAGTGTGTGGAGATCAAATACCATCAGTGGA